>JASVER010000006.1:10229602-10496177 GCA_030449065.1 Oceanodroma leucorhoa | reverse complement strand
ATGATTCTATGAATGTGCTGTAGTTATAAACTCCCGCACAGCAAATGGTGTTGCACATAAGCCTGATCATGTTGTGGTATCTGTGGTGCATAGGACCCTTATCTATTTTATTCTCTCTGCTAGAAGTGTTGCCTTCTGGAAGTAGCTGCATCTGAGTGAGGGGAGAAGATGGAGTCAGGGCTCTGTTTTAGCATTAAAAGAGCTCTCTTCAAGCTTTTGAGTCGTCTTCTCTGAGCAGTCTAATCCCAGGGGTGTGTGGGGCTTCTTACAAATAAGGCACAGTAGTCCATCAGCTGGCATGACCAGGCCTTGGCACTAAGATGGGAATACTGTCCTCAGTCCTCTTGTCTTCCATAGCTCRCTCTGATCTCTCTGATCTCCAGCTGAGCTTGGACTTTCTCCWTAACCTGCCTCTCCTTTGGTTTCTGTGCCTCATCCTTTGTGGGTTTGCTCCCTCTCAATCAGTCGCCTGGCTGGCCTCTGTATTACAGCTTTCAGCTCTGCTTTGCACCTGATATTCCCTGTTAAGGGAATTTTGTGCTGGAGAAGGATGTCACCTTTCTCCTCTGAAGGTCCACGTGCACAACATGGTCAGAGGTACAAACCATCCCGGTCCCTTTGATTGCAAAAGGACAGTCACAGTGGATCCTGCTGTGTAGGATAATGCCATTGTAAGAGAAAACTTGAGTCTTCTAACTGCARCTGGCAGTCTGTGAGCTGGAGCCAYGCAAATGTTTGTCTTCGGTCCAATGGAGAGAAGGTGGGGTGTTAAACCAACCCAGCAATATCAGAAAGCTTGCGGGCTCCAGCCCCTCCTCTGAGGACCAGTGGGTGTCTGGTGCAGCCACAAACTCCCTCCTCTCAGCCACAAGGGCTCGGGAAGGACCCTTAAATCTGCTTTCTCACCCTTTTCCCCCTCCATCTCCTAATGCTGGGGACAAAAGGGGCCCCCCAGCCTATATAATTGCCCTGCCTCAGACCCTGCAGGCATCTGCCCCATCGTCCTCTCCCCACGCCTCCCTCCTCCTTCAGCTCCAGCTGCCATGTGGCACCCTGTGCTTGGCACTTTGGAGCAGTGGCTAATTTGGATTAGGATGCTAATTAGAAATGAGCGGATTGAACGGAAAGCACTTAGCCAGGGTTAATCAGCAGTTAAGTGGCCAGCCAAGCTCCCAGCTCCCGACGCTGTGCTCAGCGCKCAGGAGTGGCATTACTGCTGAGCTTACAGAAAACCCAGCTGCCCTGGTCCATGAACCAAGCCCATGGCTTGTAGCACAGTGCCCAACCTGTGTTGGCGAAGACCTTTTTGCGGGCCACAGCAGGAGGCTGCCTCCTTTTTTCTCACTGCTTCAGTGGGATGCTGGAGAGAGACAGGCAAGAAGGGGGACAACAACATGGAGACCCCATTTCCCTACCATAGTGAGTCTGCAGGCRTTTGATGTCTGTTTGGATGATGGTCGTTTTCATTTCCAAATGGAAGGGGATGGGGAGGGCCTTAGCTGCAGGGTAGGAACCRGGAGGTGCAGCATCTCAGGGTCAAAATGCTGTTCATTTCATGGATAGTCGCTCCTCTCTGGTACAAGATGGYAGATTTTGGTGGGTATAGTAGGTGTGTGAAGCTCCTACCATCACAACGTACCATGTCTGGAGCTTTTGGCCCTGGCATTGCAGAAAGCTTCCTTTGCCTGTTCCATCCTYGGCATCCAGCCCATAGGTTGCTGACTCTGCTCTGCCCTACATGTCCTGCCAGAGTCACCCATGCTAGGACAAGAAAGTCTCCTGCCCAGGAACCAGAGCAAACCACCACTGAAGATRCAGGAATGCAGGAGCCCAAGTAGGCATTTGGGCTTCTCTTCATCTGGGCATGATAACAGGAACAGTGTGGGGGGTAAACCCCAAAAAGTTGAGTCTTTCACCAGCATCCCGTGAATGAGGTTTCTAGCACAYCCCAAACCCTTACCAAGAGCCTTGTTTTCCTTTCTGTATGTGTTCTTTCATGGCTTTTAAGTACTTTATCTTTCAGTTTCATAGCACACCTCCTTGCTCTTATATAAAGGCAGAAGGTAAAGGGATCTGTGCTTACTGTGTCTGCACCACTCGCGAGATCCTACTCTCAGCCCGTTTCTCCAGCTCTGGTTTCTGCCCAGGGACCTTTCAGAACACAAATCAATTTTCACATCAGGACTTGGACCTGTTTTATCTTTCTCTTCTGCCTGTTCCCTCCATCCCTCTCCTACTGTGTCAGCAGTGCAAAGCTGGTTCTTGGCCTTTGTTTTTGTGGCTCAGGAACTACCTTTTTACCACAAAGGTTACYGTCTTCAGCTTGGTCAAGTCCAATTCATTCCAATCTCTGCAAGTCTATATTGGGTTATGTCTATGCGCAAGATTTTTCACCTGTCTTACAATATTGCTGTAGGGTGTCACTGTCTTGTGGTAGTAATAAAACTGAGCCCTATTGCACATGTGGTTGATCCTACATAAAAATCTTTTACCTACATGACTTATTTTGTTAGGGGAACCAGCATAAGCTGCAATATCAAATGTGCCTTTTAACTGGTATAAATTGGATGTACTCTAGCTAAATGACACATTTGTAGCATTGAGCTGACCTCTTCTCCACAGCTGATTTTTTTCATGTGTGCCATAGTTTAGTTTAATATATAGCCCAAAGGGGGGTCATCTGCTGGCACTTTTTTCTCTCTCCTGGAGAAATTATTCTACCATCATGTTGTTCTGGTTTAAAAGCCCTTGCGGCCTGTTTGCCTTCAATGCTCTTTTTACCCTCCTCTACGTTTGCCCCCTCAGACCTCCCAGCAGAATCTCTCTTTCTTTTTAGCCCTGATAGCCTTCTTCCATTTCGTCAGACCATCACATCCATCAACCTGGATTAACCCTTCCATAATCATACTAATCACAGATATATTCCTTTTCAGCCTCTTCCTGAGGTCAGGGGCTGCCCATCCATCCCCAGCTTGACGCAGAGCCGTAGCGGTGGCGTAGCAGTGCTGTGCAACTTGCTGCRAGCACCCAGGCAGCCTTGGGGATGAGGTTTGAAAAGCCGCAGCTGACCAGCCCCTTCTCTTCCCCGCAGATAACACCTGCCGCTTTGAGGACGAGAAGATCTGTGGCTTCGTGCAAGACAAGATGGACAACTTTGACTGGACCCGGCAGAATGCCCTGACCCAGAACCCCAAGCGCACCGTCAACACGGGGCCCCCCACGGACATCAGCGGTACGCCGGAGGGTAGGCACACGTCTGGGTTTCTTTTGGCTTGTCAGGAGCCCTACGGCTCTGGGAGCTGGTGGAGTGCTGATCTGCTTTCCGCACAACACGCTTCTCCTCTGCACGGGGTGCAGGGAGCAGGCAGTTAATTTGCATGTTACTGATTGGCATTAAACACACAATTAAAATGCCCACGACTTTGTTTAAGGGAATAGTGTGAGCATTAGTTCTTGTTAGCAGCTAATTGCCTGCTGCCTAATGCCCTTGTCCCATTTGATGCTTGTTTTGAAGTCAAAAAAGGATAAACAAGTAGGAGAAGATCTCTAACACCTAGAAACAGCCCTGATGGTTTTAACCAGCTGTTTACTCAAAGAAGGTCTCGGGGAGGCAAACAGATCTCCTTAGTACCAAGCAGCAGCATGAGAGACCAGGTGGGAGCTGCCTGCGTGATGGCAGCAAGTGCCTCACATCTAGCTGGAGGAGACTGCTGTTGTGTATGCTCACGCTAGCTGTGCATGGAGTATATGCTCCCATTTTAGCTGGATATTGCTTTCCCCTTTCTTTAACGAGGGAAGTAAATTTGTATGCAAGCACAAATCTTTGAACTCCGAAAAAATGGGAAACATCCAATGGCCAGCTAAGGAAATGACTTTTCCCATTAGTGTTCAGTACACCAACCTGATGGAGCATTGAAAACGATGCCAACAAATTAAATAGCTAATTTGTTCCTCCCTGGGTTGTTAACAGCTACTTTGGTATTGTTCCCTTTAGATAACAATATTGTTTAGGCCAGATATACCGAATCCTCCCTCCCTCTGCTTGAGGCAGAGAAATTAGGCTGGAATGGTTTCTCTCTCCTCTTTCTGGTTTTCTCCTTACACAGTGCAGTCAGCTCTGGGGCTCCTCGGGCTGCGGGAGAAGGGCTCATTTTGCACCCAGACAGATGTGTGTGTGCATGTTCAGGGACTCATCTGCGGCACGCGCTCACAGCAGGTCTGCTGATGCCCGTCTCTCCTGCTCTCCCCTGAATACTGCAGAGGCAGAGGAGGCACTGCGGACATCCTGCAAGTGTCTCTGGCCGAGATCACAGTGGGCGCAGAGCAGATGGGAAGAGCAAGGCCATGTCTTTCAGAGGAGGAGGGGTCTCCCAGCCTCCGGCATCCCATCGTTTGTAAGGAGGGAGACCCAGTGCATCCTGCCTTTCCCCACCTTTCCTTCTTGTTCTATAGGTTATTACATGTTCATCGAGGCATCCCGGCCCCGGGTGACGGGAGACAAAGCCCGGCTCATCAGCCCCCTCTACAACATTACTGCCAAGTATTACTGTGTCTCCTTCTACTACCACATGTATGGGAAGCACATCGGTGAGTACCCTCAGGGGAAGGGTAACCCCAGCCTAGTGCAGGCTGTTGGGGAAGACCTCCAGCCTCCGCTCCACCAGCCGTGCCTGCGGCCAGCGATTCATGAGTCCTACTCCAGTGCTCAAAGCGCCAGGGTGGGCTGTTGCTTTCAGATACTTGTCCCTTACCCATACCCCAGCAGTGTCAGGGTTGTGAGGCTGTTGCAGCCCATCCTCGGGGCAGCATCTTGCAGTCAGCCATCACCCCTTCCCCTCTGGCTTGCTCCTCCTCTAGCATAAAGCTCCCTACCCTCCACAAAAAAGAGCGTTGTACTCGTGTGCACACATTTCCCCTGCTCGTGGCCACAGCCACCTTGCTCCAGGCAACAGGACACCAGGTGAACAGTGTCTGTCGGGGAGGAGACGGAGATGGAGGGGCTTTGTGGGATTGGAGGGTTCTTTAGTGGCCGCTGCTATTTTGGGGTGGGCAGGATGCGTGTTCCCTCAGCTGTGCCGAGGGGCTGTCTGCTCTGCCTGACTCCCTCTCTAACTGTAAGCCTACAAGTGCAGCAAGCACCCCAGAAGCTCCTGGCACACTAATGATTTTCCATATCCAGGCAAAGAGCAATTGCTAATTTGTCACCTCTTGATTATAATTTCATTAATTTGAATAATAGATGCACTCTTCCCACAGTACGCTGGGTTATTAATCACCTGCTGGACTGGAGCCTGACTGAAAAATCAGGGCCCAGGCAGGAATGCGTCCGCCCTTCAGTAAGCGGGGTTAATTAACAGCTCTCTGCCTTGGCACCATTGATGTCATTGGGAGGGAACATGCTCCCGAGTCCAGCCATCACGCCTCCGCGCGCGTGTGGCACAGCAGAGAGATTAAGCTGCAAAATCTGGGATCTCCTTCTCTCAGTGGGGGTGAGGCTGAAACCCTGACCCTGTGGGTGCCGGTGGGTAAGGGCTGGGCTGCAGTTCACTGAGCAGGTCTCCATCTCTGTCTTTGCTCTGAGGGCTTATATTTGCTGTCTGCAGTCAGAGTCCAGCTAGGTTGGAGGTGTTTGCACGCACCTGTATTCCCCCTGCAGACAGGCTGCTCTGTGCTGTCTTCATGCCGGCGACGGCAGGTTGCTCAGGCAGAGCACTGTCAGTGTTGGTTCACACCAGGTTTTCCTGGACCTGCTGGACTTGCTTAGCTGACAGAGCCCAGCTGTTAATGCTGGCTGGCAAACTCCCTTGTTCCCTGCAGTTGTCTGTTGTGGTCAGTCAGCCTTGCTGCCTAATTCCCGCACGTCTTCTCCTGGAGGCTTTGAAAGGGATCTCATTCTTTGTGATTGCAATGAAGGGTGACCCAGACTGGTGGGAGACTGGCAAGAAAAGAAGATGTGGAGGGAGGAGGCCTCTCTTGCTTTGTTTCCTTTAGGAATACAGCTATGTGTCATATTCCCAAATTCATTTCATGGGGAAAGTAAAAGCCCATCAGCTTTTGCTTGCTTTTGGAAGAGCGCTCTGTTTTACAGCTCTCATGTGGTGGTCTGTCTGGAGATGGGGTGGACTGGACATGCCAGGGAATCAATTCATTACAGTTTTTTGGCCTTCAGTGTTTCAACTCTTTATTCATTTGCTCCACCCACAAATTGCCCAGAGCAAAAGATACAGTGACTCCCAAGACCTAAGAAAGCCGCTGAGTGCCATTTTCTATTCCTCAGCTTCAGGCACCTTTTATATCTGTTGATTTTTCCCTTCATACTCAGTGTTGCTGCCCCTGCCTGCTCTGCATTTTGCCCTTGTTGCACAAAGGGGCTGATAAATTTCTGCGAGGTGGATAGACTCTTTAATGCCATATGATGATTTCCAGGGTGGGTGCTGCTGAGCTGAGAACAAATAAATTATTTTAAAATTAGACTGACTAGATAGAGTCAGAGAATGAAAGAGAAAGAAATGAGAAAAAGTTCTTTTTCTCTTGGCCTGTGGAATATGTGGCTTGGTCTAGCGAACCCACAATATATCTGTGTGCAAATTCAGTATCTTGTATCTGCTCTCTACTCTGAAGTTTCTTTCAGGGCCAGTCACGATATTCTGTAATCATTTTGGCTTCTCTTCTACATATCAGGGCACCAGGGTGAAACTGAGGCCTCTTCAGGAAAAATCAGAATGCCTGATAATCCTAAAATTGTCTGGCCTTCATCATTCCCGCTATGCTACTTACTAACTCTTACTCTACTTGGTCTTTTTCCCTACTGCCAGACTGGCAGCACTCTGGCATAGCTGTCCTCATCCTGCACACGCACGAACGAACCCACGTTTGGGACACGCTCTGTTTCACCAGCAGGTCTAATGGCTCAATCTACATTTGTAATGCACATTGATTACTTCCTGGCTGGCTTTGCTTGTGCAGAAGTTGTGAAACCCGGCCAGAAAGCTTTAGCTTGTTCGGATGGTGCCAGGCTCGATGCCCTTGGTGGCTGAAGTGCTCTCAGAGTTCTCTGGGGATGTGGAGCCTGCCTGAGGACAAAGCAAGTTTCTTCAGCTCTTCTTCTTTAGCCCTGGGTTGGAGGAGAGTGCCCCCTCTCAGATACAGGGCTCCTCGCTAGGACTTCTCCTGTCAAATGAGGAGACAGACCCTGGCCTCCTACCTGTATCACATATGCGACAACGTGAAGGTAAAGATGGGGTGGGTACAACACTGGACCATGTCTTGCTTCCCATATAGCCAGCTATCCCTGATGCCTGCAGACACGGCCCCAACCCCTGGCTCACCTCGAGCCAGCCCAGTCCTACCAAGCCAGATGCCAGCCCTGCTGAGCCAGCCGTAGCACTTAGCAAGAGCGTATCAGATTGCTCCCCTTGGCAGACGGTGACAGCAAGAGGACATCTCCCAGCCCAAGCCCCTCCTAGCAGATCCGGCTCCATTGTGGAGCAAACCAAAGCTCTGTCACTATGAAAAGAAGCCATATAAAATCCCGACATTTATTTATTTTTTTAATAACCCTTTTATTACCTTTTTCCCCCCTCTACAGAACTTGAAAGCTGGTTTACTCTCACAATTTGACTATAAAATATCCATAGCCATCCAGGCAAATCTTCCCTGGGAGAGTTCCCAGACACTACTCGTTTATAATAGATATGACGAAAGAGAGAAACAGAATACAAATGGAGCGTTTGTAGCCATGGTATAAAATATTCAGCGACTAGCAGAGCAGGGTGATGTTGAATATCTCTCAGCTGATGAGAAAGCAGGGTGAAGGGGAGCTCCCTGGAGGTGATTCCCATTCTTCTGGTGTTATTTGGTCATCGGTTTTCCTTCCTCCAGCCCTCTCTGGAGCGAACATTTGCATTGCCCTACAATCCTGCCAGCCCAAACACAAAAATCAGGGGGAGGGGAAGGAAAGAAACCCCGTTTCCACCAGGCACTCAAGAATAAGGGGGTCTTGCTTGCAGCAGGCACAGATATATAAAACGAGGAATTGCTTGCTTTCTTCAGGAGAGCAAGTTAGCCACGGCAGGCAGCGACCAGTCGCCAAGTTCAAAAAGCCTCTTTGTCGAGCTGGCTTGGTGAGTCAGCGTCGCAGCTGGGAGCAGATTCTCTTGTCCTTGCTTCAGCCATCAGACTCCTCTTCCTCCCTTCCCAGGGGCTGCCTGGGAGGGGGATGCTTTGAGGGGACAGTGTCCCCGATGGACTGCTCCCACCACAGTCCCTTGCCACCCCTCTCTCATGTCTCCTAGCTCAGTGGTAGCCAGGTTATGATCTGCATGGCATCCTGCCTGCTGCTGGATGCTCTCGCAGACCCTATGCCTTCATAGTCAGACTGCAGGAGAAAGGTTGCTCAGAGGGACAAGGAAATTTCAGCCACAGTGGATTTAGCTTTTTGTGTGGTCATTGTGGTCCCCATGGTACACGGTGATTGCTAATGTTATAGCTCCCTATCTCGTGAGCCCGTGACTGTGCTCATGGGGAAAACACTTGGGTCAAAGAGTTTACTTGCTCACAGGGATACCTACATAAAAGCAGTGATGTAGGATGTACCCAAGCAGCATTTTTTTAGCCTCCTCCTGATTTGTGAGCTTACTGGTAGATCCTTTTCCAACTATGCTTGCTGTGTTTTTAATAGCAGTAGTCACTGCACACAGGCTTATGACGAGATATGGCCTCAGAGAGGGGAGAAGGCAAAGCCCCCTCCTTGCCCTGGGGTACCTCCCAAGATGGGACTGTTCAGCTGCTTCCTGTAGTAAAACTGGCAAGTCCTGGGCTTCAAGAGCTGGGCCTGATTGAATGCAATGCCTGAAGACTCTGCTCTTAGCTTGCAATTTTTGTACTTTGAGCCTCCTTTCCACACTAACAGTGTCGTGGTCTCACCTTGGCCAGTTCCTCTCCCAGAAATCAGGGAACAGGCTTATTTTCTGGCATGTGTCCAACACCTGGAAACTCATGGAGCGTTAAAGGTGCTGTTGTTCCAGCTTAGTGCTGACACAGACCTTATCTGACCACCCCAGCTAAGCCTAGCCCATGTATAATCAGGATGGGAAGCTTCCAATGAAATTGTAAATTACTCATTGCTCTTTACAGCTTCTTGAGGAGGGGAAGTGGAGAGGGAGGTGCTCATCTCTTCTCCCTGGTATCCAGTGACAGGACACGTGGGAATGGTTCAGAGCTGCCTCAGGGGAGGATCAGACTAGATATTAGGAAACGTTTCTTTACTGAGGGGGTGGTCAGACACTGGAACAGACTTCCTAGGGAGGTGATCGAAGTGATCAGGCAGTTGGACTAGATGATGGTTGTAGGTCCCTTCCAACTGAACTATTCTATTCTATTCTGTTCTGTTCTATTTCTATTTCTTTTCTTTTCTATTCTATTCTATTCTAAGATACTATGAGGAACAGTGCTTGGGTTTGATTAAAATTATTTGGGTTCTGAGTCACTAGAAACAATGAGACCTGATCAGATCACTTGCCACAGCATCCAAGTTCAACAAAGCCATAAGCTGTTTCACAGAGGTAATTGGGTTGTAGGCAGGCCACTTACACTGGTGGTGTCACCACTGACACCCTCCTGCTGAGTAGGAAACACAGAGCTGGAAGGCCTGCCAAACTGAATTGCTTCTTTACTTCAACTCAGATAATGCAACCAGTGCAAAGGTGTGTCTGAGAGGTCGTGGTGGATGATCACGCATAGGAGCCAATGTTAGCACAGATCCCATGTGGCTGCATCTTGTTTCTGACAAGTGACAGTAGTCAGAGCTGTCAGGTCACACAGATTGATAGGTACCAGCTATGTCAATGTAAAAGCAGTTTGAACCATGAAGACGTCCTTTTGGTAAGTTTCAGCATCGTAGCTCCCTCATTCCTACCCAAACCTTGCTTATGAACACAGCACCCTGCTACTGCACACAGTTATACCGGTGGCACCCTGGAGGTAGCTGCATTCTGTTGGATATATAAAGTTTGCCTTATATACAAATGCATTGTTTGTGAAATCCATGCCATTATCTCCAGTGCAATAACTCTACACAAGAGAGATTAAATCACTGGATTGATTGAGGGGAGGCTGATTTTCCTAATGAGTATGATTCACTTCCCTCTAGGCTCTTGAAAACAAGTTGCAGTTAGAGTTAAGTGAACAGTCTGTAATGAAAAAATGTACTCAATTTTTTTAATACTCTTTCTTTTTCCACTTATTCAAATGGGTTCTTGGCTTTACTCATTCCTCCATCAATAAATGTGTATTTGACTAATGTTTTGTGCAGACATCCAGCAGCTTTCTGTGGGCTATGGTATGGACCCTTTGGATAGACTGTGGTCTTTTCTGGTAGTATCTGCTTGTTTTTTTGAGACGTTAGTCAAATACCATGATCATGAGCAAGGATTATAAATACTTGGCAAGATAACCACATATTTGTAAAGTGTCATTCAAGCTCTTTACGTTCAATACAGTGGCTCTGAACCAAAGACCATTGAAGTCACTGTTTTTCTAAAGACTTCAGTGAACTTTTGATTAGAGCCATAGATTTAAAGATTATTAAGACCATATGGGACCAATACGTCATCTAATCAAACTTCCTGCGTAACCAAGGGTAGAGAACTGCCTTCAGTTACTCTTGCTGGAGCCCAGTAAATACTATGTGTCTACACTTTCATTGGATGTTTACTTACAAAGAGCACCAACAGCATGCTTGACATGGCTTGCAGATGTGGGTCTGAAACATCCCTAAGCCAAAGAGCTTGGCATGTAAAGCTGAGGAAGACATGGAGAGGAGGGAAAGGTATTCAGATGTAGATTGGCTATATGTCATTTTTATTCCACGAATAACGGGTCTTCATGTTGATGCAGGCATTCTGCTTAGTACCTTGAATCTGGGGGCACTGATCCTCGCCTTTCCTTGTCCCTCACTAAAAGTGCATAACTGAATCAGGTTCCCAGTGGACATAGCCACTGAAACGTTGCCTTCTTCAGAAGTCCCATTCTCCTGTCTTACCAGTCATGATCTGACCACATTCCTCCTGCAGAATTTGTTGGGAAGGTTGTCAGGGGCACAGATTGCTGACACCAATTCATTTTGCAGATGCCCTGAATCCCCACAGATCATCTTTGCTCCTGCTTGCCTGATTTGAGTCACTGTTACTTGTCCAGTGGGAAGCTGCTATGATCCCCCCTCCCTTCCTCCAAAGTCTCAGCAAAGCGTCTTTCCATTCAGACTTGGCTCACAGCAGCAGCAGCCGCCTTGCACGAAGTTGAGTAGCTGTAAGGATATACTGCAACCTGACCGTCTCCTGAGACATCAGGTGCTGCATCAATTATTCAGACCCTGAAATTGCTAGATACAAAACTTAACAGACACTTAAGAGGAAGTAGGAGCTCTCAGTTCATATCCAGCTACTTCTTTAGCACTCCCAGGTCACTCTTCTGTTCTCTCCATGGACCATTAACTATTTCACCAGTGCCATAATTGTACAAGTGGAGACTGAAGCTGGTCATTCCAGGTGCACATCTGGAGACCCCCCTGGGTGCTCTGACAGGATAAAGGCTGGGGGGCCAGAGTGCACAACTATCTTGCACTACTTGTGCAACCATCCCAATCTGAACTTCAACAAGACACGATTTTGTAACATGTATTGAAATGCTTCCCAGAAAATCAAAAAATGATCAACAAGTGTCAGTCACCACCATTACTTCCAGGAGTGACTGCCTTTCCCAAAGAGAACTCTGCAGGGATGACAGGCACCTCAGCACTTGAACTGAAGGAGTTTGCAGATCCAGGCTGGGAGTCTTACTGTCTCAGCCAGTCCCCTGGAAGTTTTCTGGAGAAAGTACAGCCGGGCATAAAATGGGAAAGGAGTTTCTTGCTGTAATGCATAACTGGGAACACAGCCTACTCTAACAGCCTTTCTGCAGCAAACCACTTCCCAGGCCTGAAACATTCATCCCTCACGTCTCCTTGGGTCAGGCAGAGGAGGAGGCCAGAGAACAGATTTTGAGTGGTGTCTTCAGCTCAACAGGAAGAATATGTGGTCTCAGCTGCTCATTCCTGCTGTCTTGCTTGCTTCAGCATCGCACCAAAACAGCCCATCTGCTCCAAGCCCTGCAGCCATGCAGCTGCCCTGTGCTTGGCTTCTAGGACTGAGATACCACAGACTGGGTGATGATGGGGAAATAGGTTGTTAATAGGGATAGAGAAGAGACAGGCAAAGTCTTCCTCAGCATAAGTATATCTGCAGCGTTTTTGTCAGGAACCCTCCCAAACACACCACTTGTATTTTGGGGGCTCTGGGAGGCTCCCTCCTCTCTGGCTGAGGTCTTTGCAAAGCCTGCCCACAGAAGGGAGGCAGGCAGATTCCCCCTGACTGGCTGTTGGGCTCTTTTAAACCTGGCAGTGTCTATGAAGCAGACTTCTGTTTCAGCTCGTCTGAGAGAGCTGAGCACAGTGCGTGCTCTCAGTCTGAGAGCTGAGCACACGAATTGCGAATTGCGCAAAGGACCCAGCTGTCTCTGGTGGCAAAGATGAAAGGTTCCGTTATCAAAGCTGGGAGAAGAGAGAGTATTTGCCTGGAGGCATCTGGGCGTGTCACGAAACAGAGGGTGAACAAGGAGCAAGCAGACCTCACAGCAACTATGGTTCACTCTGCTTCTTGAGTCTGCAAAATTGGTGGGGAAAGTTGCCTACACATGGTCTCCTTCTTGCTATGTTCCTCGTGCTCCCATTTTCCCCCAGGCTGGCCTCTCCTCCCTAAGGTAGTACACAGCACTTCCAGGGACCATCAGGTACAGCAACAGTAAGAGGGAAGGAGCTGCCTGGCTGCCTTCAGACTGCCTGATTCCAGAAAACATCGGAGGGGAAGAAAGATGGGCTGCTGCAGCTCACTCTCCTGAGGCACAGAGCAAGTGTAATAATCCTGTCCATGGTCTGGCCAGCACCGCTGTCTATGGAGGCTCTTCTTCACAGCTGCTTCGCCAGAGTAGGTCTCAAGCCCTGCCTTCGACTTGGTCTTTGTAATGAGAAATCATGGTCTGGCATCTACCCTCTGTGGGGCCTTAGGACCATAATCCAGACAGTCCCTTCTGGGGTCTGAGATTCATTTAGATGCTCTGATCTACAGCGCTCAACTTCAGGAGAGCAGTGAGTGATGCAGGGTACCAGGTGAGAAGAGAGAGGTTGGTGTGTCTGACAAAGACCAACGCTGGCTGTCTTCCTACTCAGGACAAACAGGAGTCTGACCCCACCAAATCACCCTCTGGGCCTTCTTTGGAGCCCTGTCTGGACATACCAAACCCCTGTGCAGGTGGTTTTGCTGGCATCTGAAGCTGGGGCCAGCCCCCCTTCCCCATCACATGCCCCATAAAGGCTAATTCACATGCCTTCTGTCCCCCTGCCCCACGTGCCCACCAGAAATGGTGCAGGAATAGTCCCACAATTACTCATTAAATTAAGGGCAAGATGGTGCCATGTTTGGGAGGATTAGGGCCACAATAAAAGCAGCAGGGCTAGCCTGTTTTGCTCCCCACAGAAGCTGCCCACCTTGCACTGAGGGAGTCAGGGCTTTGCGGGTGCATCCCCACCGGCATGTCCCATCCTGCTTGCCAGGAGCTGCACAGAGAAATGAAGGCGTTTCAGTGCTGAGCACCCGGGGCACCCTCTGCCCTGCCTGGGGCTGAGTCAGAGGCAGTGCTGGGCTTGTACACAGCCGTGGCCCTGATGAGTGACCAACTCTGAACTTACCCCTGAATCACCCTTTCCCCTTGCTCTGCTGAAATCATGTTTCCTTCTGCTACTACAGCCAGCTTTCCCTGACCAGACGCTTTGTACCTTTAGTACATCTTCCCTCCCAACATAATTTCACTGACGAGGGTTTTTTTTCTCTTAAACAGACAAAACCAAGGATTTGATCCAACTGCCTAGTTTATCTATTCAAGCTCAGCGAGGTATGCAACACTGCTATCTGGCAAGGTTTCTGCCTGTTCTGCATTTACGTAGATTGTATTGTTGCAAGCTTGCTTGGAGAGCTCCCGAAAGGCAAGGACGAACTCTCTGGCTACATAGGTAGAAGCAGTGGCTATGGAAAGGTCATAACTCCTTTCTTAGGGCTGGATGGATAGAATAGGAGCTGCATAACTGCATTTAGAACAGGATATATCTCATCCTGCTCCATGACTTCAGGCAGACTACATCCTGTGTGTGTTTTTGTACGGGGGATCCTTGCTAGGAGCAAAAGGGCAAGCCCTAGATAAGCGGTGGTACAGGTTGTTCTCAATCTCTAGAGATGGAGTTCTGCTCAAAATGTCCAGGAGAACTTCTTTCCACAGCTACATCCTCTTTTTCTTAGTTGAAGAGGTCTCTAAGGGTGCACATCCTTAGCCTTTACAAGGATCTCTGGATAAAAACAAGTGGTTGAGGCAGGTCTGGAGTATAAAACAACAGGAGACATTTCTGACAAATATATGTTTTTTCTTGAAATGCGAATTCCTCCGTTTTGGGGCTGGTGGTATTTCCTGAAGAGTGAGAAATCCCATGAGAAAGAATCTCTGTGTAGAGAGGTGTATGGACAGACAGATGTTGTAAATTATCACACATACTGGTTATGGAGGGAGTCATGCAAGGAGCTGGAGCGTTAGCATGAGTTATCATGGCACAGAGGACACAGAGCAAACGGGAGCTTCTCTGCATCCAGACAGTGCCTTCTGACAGCATGCTGCATATACCAGCATGGAGGGGGCTGTAAGAAGGCAGGGTGAACCCCAGGGGGGATCTCCATCTCATGATGGAGCATCACTGTGCAGGAATGGGGTTTGGCAGCACATTTGGGGCTGCTAGGGAGCAGAGACCAGCAAGGCAGCTCAAGCACTATCCTGCTCAGTAAGCAAGCAGGGGACACACACTAAGGTCCTTCCCATCATTGACCCTGAGATTACTGGGTGCTTCCCAGTCCCATTGATGTGGGACAGTGACCCCCTCGCTGGGAAAGCGATTGTGTCCCCTGAGCTGGGGCTGGGAAGAGCAAGCTCTGGAGAGGCTGTCTGGTCCCTGAGGGCTGAGTGCATGCTCTCCCCATCAGGCTTGGCAAGGGAGGGGGACGTGTGCTGGAGCGCAGGTGTTTGGAGACTTGCTCAGCTCACGGTGCTGCCGTTCGTTTTCCGCTTTGCTGGGCTGTAAACAAGCATGCATCCAGCTGAGAGAGTGGTAGGCACCATCCCTTGCCTCCTTCTGCCTACAGAGGGCAGGAGGTCTCCAGGAGGTGTGGGGAAACTGAGGACCTGGTCACTATTAGGCTGAGTGTCTGAACTGAAGGTAAGTGGGACCATGTCTCGGCAGGTGATAGGCAGAGGGAACCTGCTCCTAGCCTGATCCCGTGGTCAGATCTGCTGTGAATTGCCATGATGACTCCTGCGCTGGCCGCAGCACAGCAGCGCGGTGAGCTGGCACATGGGAGCAGAGCTGCTGCCCGCGGCGGCATTCAGGGGCTGTGAAAACACAGCTGGGCTTGGGGCTGAGAGTCAGACACCCCATCTGTCCTGCAGGGAAGGACATAGTCTGTCCACATTGTCCCCTGCAAAATGTTTAAGTATGGGAAAGGGATGTGCTTAAGCAAGATGGTATAATGAATCGGATGTGAAGTTGGCGAAAAGCCCAAGGACTCCCGATTCTTGTCTTTTAAATGCCAGACTCTGTACCCTCCCTCTGCTCTGTTCTGGCTGCATATTGGATGGGCCTTTGTTCTTCTGAGATAGCATAAATTTAACATTACGGAGCGTGGAGACTTTTTTCTCCCTTTTTTTAATTCATTAAAGCACATCTTGTTGTCCACACATAGAAAGCCTGTTACTGGTCACAAACAACCTCTGAGGGAATATTCCATGAAAAGGGGCGGCAGGATTTTGTTCCATACACACAGCATCAAAGATGGAAGACTTGTATCATTCATCTTTCTATGCCAACACTTTCTCTAATTAGACCGTGGATCAAATGAGCAAAGGAGCTCAAGCATAGCTCCATTGCAAGTCTGCTCCTACCATATCACCATCTGCTCTCTATGTACACAGACAGGTGGGGAAATGCTGGAGAGAAGGAGCTGTAGCTGTAGTTTGCCTGCCTTCCTCCCGTTAGCACTCGCATTCCTCGTCACGAGCAGACATGACCATACTGTTGCATTTATCGCACTGCCTGCATGCCCCAAGTCCCCCCACCCAGCACGTCCCCCCCAGGGGTCCAGCCACGTGTCCACTTCGTCTCTTTACAGTGCGGTGTTGTTGCTTCTCTGCTGGTCCATTCCTTCCATCCCAAAATTCATATGCATGTCAGATAGTGATGGATCATAGATCAATCTTTGCAATTGGCTTTGCCATGTCAGCGGATATTGCTTCAAGCTCATCCTCGTTTGATGGTGGTTTAGGAGGTCAGGGGTGGAAATATGTTTGTTTCTTTGATTTTTTAAATCCACAGTAAAATCCAAAGAAAATTCCCTGTAGCCAGATATAAGTAATTTTCACAGGTTTGCTGCAGGGGAAACATTGCCAATCAAAACTTACCATACTGATGTTTATATTCCCAGAAAGTCCCAGCCACAGCAGGGAACTGGGGGCTTTGATTCCCCTGATCCCTTTCACTGTAGCCTCCCCACCGTAATAAAGCAGAGAGTGTCCTGTAGCAATTAGCCAGCCTGTGGCACAGCACTGAACATGCTCAGTGCMTCTCTAAAGCCGATGGGGATGCCTCGTGAGTAGAGGTGCGATAGTGGTGCTTTCCAAACTCTGACCAAGACTCCGTTTTCTCGCTATTGATGAGCTCTCTGAACCCTCCCGCTCTGAAGTTACTGAAGCGGTGGCTGCAGGAAGGTGGCTGTGTAGTGACCCTGTGACTCTACACAGGGGACCCTGCACACCGAGCTGAGATCAGTTAAAGACATGCAGAGATAAAATTTTCTGAAATCAGGAGTGGAAAGCAGCTGAGAGGCTTTGTCTTACTCCGCATATGTTAATATATGAAGCATCATTAGAGGCTGTGAAAGAGTAAATACATCCTGTCATGGCACGAAGACAACTTACTTTCCTAAACATTATGAGTCAGTACAAGCTGATATTATTTCTCCATCTCTATCTGTGCTACGATTATTTTTCCACCCTCTGCTTTCTAACTCTCAGAGCAGTAACTTTCCCCCACAGCACTGTAACTGAGAACACCAGCCTGACACTGACTGCTATTCATTAACATCCATTTAAATGGGAGAGGGAGAGAGACCTGTGTTTGCTGCGGGGATTATGAACAGTAATAGATTCTTTCTGGGGACTCTCGTTCGCTCCTGGGATTTACCTGTACTAAGCTTTCGGCTTTTAGTTTGTGATCAGTGGTGCTAACACTAAACCACACTTAAGGAAGTGCTCAGAACCCCTGTTAGAAAGGTAGGAGTTCTTTTCTCCTGGCCTGGTTTTAGCCCTCATATTGGGTCTGCAGGTGACTCTGCCAGGTTATACAAGGTCTGAGTCCTCTCCACACTGTGTATCTCTTTCCATCCGCTGGACATCTCTTGCCATGAATCAGTTTCTTCTTATCTCAGTCTGTCTTGCCTGCAGTTGAAATGCTGTGGGAATTTCTAGGGGGGCTTTCAGCCCTGGATTCCCAGTTGGGTGCCAAACATAAACTGGGGCTGCAGCCAGGATTTCTCATGGATAGCTGATCTCCTGAGACCGCCCTGTGCTGGAGCAGGGATCCTGCAGGAGCACAGCAGGGAGTTGCAGTGAGACCAGGCTGCGTGCGAGCCTGCGGCCAGCCCAGCTCCTGGCTGCAGATCCCGACAGCCTTCCCTACCCATCCCATAGAGCTCTGCTACACTTTGCACAGCACCCCATCTCTCAGCGTGCAGTGTCGTTCTCCCTTTGCTTCCTAGCCGCTCCAGCTGCCTGCCTTCCGTAAAACTGAGCTGTGCCTCAGCCTTTCCCCACTCCATCACCCCGCATTAACCCCCCCCAGCTGCCCCGCGGAGAGCTCTTGAGGAAACCTCCACCTTCTCTGCCATCCTGCACGGACTGTGCCCGTGGCTCTGTCCTTACAGACCCTGCCTCCCTCCCAGTGCTGCCTGTGCCAGCTCTTTTGGATCTACACTGCTATTCAGTGCGACAGTGAAGTCCCCATCCCGTGGAAACCGAGAGAAGACCTTTTCTTGTTGTGAGAAGGTAACATTTAAAGGCATCCCTTGGGCTACTCTATCTGGCAGCTCAGCTGGTGCTCTTTTGTGTGAGTGCCACTCTTTTGAAATGCCAGCTCTGGTCTTAAAGGCAGCCAGCAGAAGGTACGGCTCGCTCTCCCTGTAATTGATTCCTCATCACTTGTCACTGGCCTTTATTCTCCCTTTTGATTGGAAAGAAGGAGTAATACAGATTACAAGACAAATGCGAAGAATGCCTTGTATGGGCAGAGGTAACAACAGGACTGCTGGTGTCCTGGGATTTCCCTTGTGTTTGTTGGTCTCTGGTCAGCTGGAGAGATTTAGCAGCAGATAGATGGCCTGTCTTTGTGTGTGCCTCAGCAGCAGGTGCCCTTAGGAAATGCCAGACACATCTAATGGGGGAGATGGGGAAGGGACGCCAACAACAGAAATAGGTAACAAAACTGGCCAGCTGGATTTGGACTCTGATACAGGAAACTAGGAATGATTGTAGTATAACATCAGGCAAAAGGGGTGACTGCAACGGCTGGCGCTGGAGAACATCCCAGATGGGCCTTTCACATCTCCACTGATGGAGTCATGGGGGTTGAAGAGCAGGTCCCACTTTCTTCTTCAGTTTGTGACCACTGGAAAGGCAGAAGAGCTCAAGCAGTTCTGTTTCCTAGTGTCTTCCTGCTCAGGTCTCGTAAAATGTTTGCTGTGTTTCTGAGTTCCCCTCTAAGTGAGTGAATGTTACTATCCTTGATTATCATCATCGTATCATGTCAGCAGATAAAAGTAGGTAAAAGCAGTTTGCTAAGGATCACGTGGCAAGTCAGTTCACAGCTGTGAACGGGCTCCCCACACATGCGTGGATCGTGCATTGGCCACCTCCTGCAAAGTGGCATTTGGATATATAGTCTGTGCTCTAGGAGGGGTACCTTACAAGCATCAGGTGGCTGGTTTGGTCTGAACTTGTGTGACATGCTGAAAGCTACACAGGGAGTGAAGATGATAATTAATAAGGCCTGAGATGGGTATTGCTAGGTTGCATGGAGATGGGTGTGAGCAGGTGTGAATTCACCAGAGGTCAGGAGCTACAGATGTCGATATCTACATAGGCTCCACCTCCCTTTTTAGCCTGAGACTTAATCTATGGATTTTCATGACTGTAAGTGGGATCCTGGAACAACACTTGATTTTAGGGCAGTGGGCTGAACACAAAGCTTTCCCTTGGAAAACACAAAGCCCTGCAGCACTTCTTCCATCACACAGTTGGCTTTTGGGGCCAGACTGAAAAATGGAGATGAAGAAGCTTTGAGCAATTGGGAAGATGACTTGGAGCTTTCTGTAGTCCAGGACTGCAATGTTTTATGGCTCTGCCTGGAGCTCAGATCTGAAAGTTCATTTCCAAGTACCTCCATCACAGGCTACATGCCCTTAAACTTGACTGGCAGCCTGTGGCAGACTGACACATGGTAGAAGGGAATATAGTAGAAGATCTGCATAATCTTTAACATCTACAACACTGTGGACCCAGTTCAGATGGGGTAGAGGCTTCATCCCTGTTTAGTTTGAAGTCCTGGAGTCTCTGCCATGCCTCCCAGAAGTGACAGTGTTACTGGGAAAGGGAGGTGGAGTAGTTCTTTCCCAGCCTCAGTGAGGCTCTGTAACTTAGCAGGCATTGCAGGTAGGGCTATGAGATCTGACTCCCCTTCACAACTCTGACTGATTTGTAAGACAGTCATGGGCATGCTGTTCATCTGTTTTGACCTTCAGTTTTCCATGTATAGACAGGGGTGGTGAAACACTGCATGTTGTGGGCAGATAAGGGAGCTTCCTTCCCAATTGCAAATCATTTGAAGAATGCCTGCTTGTATTCAGTATTGTTCTATTAGGGAATTCAGGGGCCAAAAGGTTGAAACTTTTTTCCTGATGCTGCAAGGACATGGAGTTGTCAGCCAGGATATGCTCAGGCTTGGTTTGGGTTTAGGCCAGGCATTCACAGCCAGTGCTTTGGGGGCACTAATTTGCATTCCACATGCTTCTCTGGGTCTCTTTCTATCTCACCTTCGCTTTTTTCCTAGGGCATCAAAGTTCATTTGCTGCCTGATTTGTCCCAGTGCTGGCTACTCAGCCAGGCTGTTGCACAGCAGATCCTAGCTGCAAGTCCCCAAATGAGGGTAGAATAGACAATGGTTGTTTTTAATCCTTGATTGCTAGCAGCTTCATATTAATTCTTCATTCACTCTCAATCCCTCACCTCACCAGCTCTGGCATCTGTAATTAGCTGCTCTGAACACACTCCTGTTGACAATGATCTATGGGGTTATGTAGTTCCTGCGTGGGCCGTCAGTTTGGCCAAGGGCCTCTGTGAGGACTAGGTATCCTTCTTAGAGAGACTTTGCCTCGTAGGAAGCTCCTGAGGGCAGGGAGGACACCAAGAAACCAGCAGCTCAAAGCTGGTTTTGCAGAGGCTCCTGTAGTGACTTCTCTCATCCTTGGCACCGTGTTTCCAGGAGGGAGATTCCACTCGCTTACCTCTGTCTCCCCAAGGTTGTGCAATGCCAGCTGGTCTCAAGAGAGAGAGAGAGACAAGCTATTTCACTCCTTATCTTGGGTTGTGGTGTGCATCCCAAACTGGGTACCACTGGGGAAGGTAATTGGATACGCTCTCCCTGTCCCGTCAGGCCTTCATCTAGTTCTCTCAGCTAGCCTTACTGTTAACGCTTCTGAATACTTCCAGGCAATAATATGCCCTTCTTTCCTCAGTTCACTAAATTATACACATATTTCATTCTTTTAACCTTTTCTTGTAAGTCAGCCACTCAGAATCTAAACATTTCATCATCTTTATTATGCGTCTCTGAACTCCCTGTGATGTATCTCTTGCTTTCTGACAACCAGGCACTTGACGGGGGTACTTCCAGGTCCCTGTCCTTCACGCAGTGCCCCCAAGGCTGATGTGCCAAGAATGAAGAATTTCAGGGGATCATGTAGAAGGGAGGTTATATAGGAAAGTTTCTTTCCCTGTCTCTTCCCCTGATCTCTTGCTGTCTCCGAGAAGGGCGTACCCGGGCGGGAATGCAGCATCCCAAGCGCAGACAGACTATGGACATATAAGTAAGGGTTATTATTGCCTCTCTGCTCTCAGGTGTAATATGTCTGTGTATGGAGACCAGAAA
Source organism: Oceanodroma leucorhoa (assembly GCA_030449065.1). Taxonomy (NCBI): domain Eukaryota; kingdom Metazoa; phylum Chordata; class Aves; order Procellariiformes; genus Oceanodroma; species Oceanodroma leucorhoa. The sequence continues at coordinate 10,474,795 of JASVER010000006.1, read as the reverse complement.
CACTGACGAGCAACAGCGTGTCTAGAGTTGTGATTGATTTTTTTGTTCGCCAGCTGAATTGAAAAAAAAAGATAAAAAGTGTTTCAGGTCTACCCTGAGTGAATGTTTTAAAATGTTTTTTCACTGAAACAAAAAAGGAAAAAAGTCAGCTGAGGGGATTACAAAAATGATGCTGCAGGAAGACAAACTGAGATGGTTTCATTTGTGGGTGGAGGGTAGGGGGCTGTGAGACTGTTTTCAAAGTGACAACTGGAAATGCTTTGAGATCTGTTGGCTTTGGTTTTGGTTTAACGGCAGACGAAACCTTTTGGGAATTGCTTTGTCTGAAAGAACTTGAAGTTGGTGTTGATTCACAGGGTCTTTGTGTCCCTCTGAAAACATGGGGCTGGGATGGTACAGGCAGTGTGGTACAGGCGATGCCACCCAGTGCTAGCAGAGAACGGCTGTCGCTCCAAGGCTGCTTCCAGGGCAAGTGGCAACTGAGGACACAGGTCATATTTCTGCAGCTGATGGCCAGGGCCAGGGCAGGGAGAGGGCTGTAAGCTGCATAGCATACATCAGGTGTTAGTGGTGAACGGGGAGAGGCAAACGTATCCTTGGCTCCCCAGTTCAAGTGGGACGTAGAGAAACTGGAGTGGGTCCAATGGAGGGGCGTCAGGATGGTTGAGGGCCAGGAGCAGAAGTCCTGGGGAAGAGAGGTTGAGGGAGCTGGACTTGCTCAGTCTGGCAAAGAGGAGGCTGCTATCAACCTTTCAAAGATAATGGAGCCAAGATCTTATAAGTAGTATTAGACAATATAATAGGGAACAGCGGCCACAACTGCTAGCACTGGAGGTTCATATTGGACATTAGGAAAAGTTGATTTCCTCAGGGGATTTCAAGACTTTGCCAGGCAAAGCCGTGCTGCCCTCATGTAGATCTAGAGACAGCTTCAAGCAGGAGGTTGGATGGGATGCCTCTGGAGGTCCCTTGCAGTTAGCATTTCTGCCACATCCTTCTTGTGCCATCCGAGCCATGCTACAGACTGCTTCTTCCTCATCCTGTTCTCTCTGTCTTCGTCTGGGTCTGCGTCCTACCTTGGATAGCCTGGATGGATGAAACATTGCCGGTGGTACTTGCCCATCAACCCAGGAGAAGGCTGGCTCCCTCCAGAGGTTACTGCTGGGGCTCTGCAGGCTGTCCCTGGGCCGGCTGGGGCATACAGCTGTGGCTGGAGGCTGAGGACCAGAGCTACGCCGGGGGCCAGCCCAGTGGGCAGGGTTGCCTGCCGTCCCCGGCACACCAGCACACGGTTTCTTTCTTACAGGCTCCCTGAACCTGCTAGTTCGCGTGCGGAACAAGCGAGCCATCGACACCCAGGTCTGGTCGCTCAGTGGGAACCGGGGGAACATGTGGCAGCAAGCACACGTGCCCATCAACCCGCCCGGACCCTTCCAGGTAAGTCAGGTCCACAGCCAAGGAGCCACCTGCCACCTGTCCTGTCCATGTGCCATGGGCTGTAGGAGACTTCCCAGCAGATATCTGCCTCCGTGGCACAGGGGCTGGTTGGGCACAGGGAGGGCACTGGGAGCTCTCCAGCCCCAGGGTCACTGGGGCAAGGCAAGAGCTTGGTGGCTGCACAGAAATCAAATCCACTTCTCTCTGAAGCCATCCAACATTGTTATGTGCAAGCATCAGTTTGGCACTATACATTTTCTGATTATTGCTGGTCTGGAAACTGCTGGTACCAGGTCTGTGTGACAAGTTGCTTGGAGTTGAGCAGCTAGGGGATGCTGGCCTATTAGTGTAAAGTGACTTTGAGCGCTAGAGATTTCTTCTAGCGTGTGCTGCAAGAGCCCATGCCTGCTGTCCCCCTGGTTTAGAACTGCAGGACAGCTTGTGAATATGAACTGGGCAATCTGTATCTGCTCATTGAGTCTTTTATGCGTATCCAGGACGTGGACTGCTTTGTTGCCTCATGTTTTATTGCTGATGTTTTTGCCCAACATCCTACTTTGCTGTTGTAGGTTTGTTTGTGAGAGCTGGGTCTGTGCAGGCTGGTAAGTTATGGCACTGTGGCAAAATGCCCAGCATGTTTTTGGGTACTTTAAAATAATAAATAAGAATTTAGTTACTCTTGCGAGTGCTGTTCAGTATTGCTTGGCTTGTTAGTGCAGCGCTCTTAACAAAGCAGAGCTCTACATGCTCATTTATTACTCTACAGATGCTCAGCACGCAGGGGTTGGACGTGTAAGCAGTGGGGTCTGGCTCTCCAGATCCTATGAGTACTGGAGAAACAGGAAGGAATCATTCACTTGGGGACCTAATAAGATCTTGTCTGTGCCCTGCTCACCTCTGCAGAGCCCTGCAGCGTGGGAAGGGTCCTCCACAGCTGCAGCCTCACGCTGGGCTCTGTCCCATGCTCTGCTTGCAGATCATCTTCGAAGGTGTCCGGGGCACAAGCTACGAGGGGGACATTGCCATTGATGACGTCACTCTGAAAAAGGGAGACTGTCCAAGGAAGCCAATTGGACCGAATAAGGGTGAGAGTGTGTGTGCCTCAGAGGAAAATGAGTCAGTGGGAGTGCATACATGAATGCATGTGCTAGGCATGCACAGCTAATTTCAGAGCACATTGACGTGTTGGTGGGACTCAACAACGTGGTTGACTCCATTAGTAGAAGTCAGCAGAGGGGCTGTCAGACTCTTGAACTTGTTCTTTACAGTCATGAGTTAGCAAGAGCTCAGAAGAACAACCAGATCCTGCAGGGACTGTGCTGCCAGACACCAGCATGCTGAAGTCTGCACCAGTATGTTGGGTTGGGGGTGTCATTCCCAAGCAGCTAAAGGCTTCTGCAATATCTAATTTCCTGGAAACCGTAGGTATGGGAGCTTTGGAAAGGGAAAGACCTTCTGCAGGTTCTAATGGCCTCTGCAGCGTTAAGTCAGTCCTTCTCCAGGAAAAAAAATCTGTCTTTTGGGGCCTGGAGCCAGAGAGGGCTGGGCTTCTTCCCATTGCCCTCTGAGCAGAGAGGCACAGCCAGGCAGGCTATTGCACATGCAGGATGGGAGCAAACTACCCAAGCTGTATACCACCCCCCTCCCGATCTTGACAATGAGTGCTTGAGCTAAATCCCACCAGCCCCTTTCCACATTGACCTGGTGCCAGCATTGCAGAAATGGAGACAATCCCACTCTCACCGAGGTGCACCGTAGGTTGAAGCCATAGCAAGGAGCATAAGCGGTATGTAGGCATTAGTCCTTGGGTGGGAATCACTGGTGTGCCTCGTGCCTTAGTCCTGCCTGTGCCCTCGATACTATGCCTCGGGTGGGTAGGAGAGCAGATGTTCAGAGTATGCAAACCAGAGCCAGACAGGCACTTTTGAGCAAGGTTTAATTTGTCTTATTTATTTTTGAATGAAAAAACCTTGTTGCGGAAGAGTCACTTTCAGCAATTTTCTTAACTCTAAAGGTGAAAGGGGAAACAAAACATCAAAAAAGTCAGAACACCCTAAAAACTTCAAAATTTCAGGTGCAGTTAAAGGTCTGTTTCAGCCTAGAATGGCCAAGCTGTAACCAAAACACAAGCAGAACCTTTTGTTTGACTCAGGTTGAATCTTCTGGGGAAGAAAGGAGGGTTGGATTGCAAAAGTAAATAAGATTCAACCTTTTTTCCCGAGTTGGAAAAGAAGTAATTTTGGAAAGCATTGAGAATGTCCAGGGAAGGCTAGAAAGATCTTCCAATAGATCTGGGAGGTGCTTGTTGGTTCAGGGTGGGAGGAAAGGCTACGACACTGATGTGCGCTGACTTGTTTGATGAGGTCTGGATCCATCCCATCACTAATTCTTTTTCTCTCTTCTCGGCTGGCAGCGGTTGCTCTTCCAGGAAGCGGTGTCCCGGCCCTGCACAGCCCTTGTCTTTGTGGCCCATTGACTTTCTTCCTTTACGTGCTGCTCAGATGATGGCAAGCGAGCGCTCCTGTCTTCGGACCGAGACATTCCTGCTCCTTTCCTACTCAACCACCTCTGCTCCTCTTCCTCCCCTCCTCACTGGCACACCAAAGTGTCCATTTGTTACCAAAGACTGACAGGCATGACCACGCTAAGGGATCTGGTTCAGAACTGGAGCACTCCTTGAGAAAGTCGTAATGTCTAGAACAAACTTTAAAAACAAAGACAAAAATTTTTTAAAAGCACGTGCACGAGAGAGTGAGAGAGAGAGAGAGGAAGGAAGGAAAGAAACAGAAACACACAGAAAAGAAGAAATGAAAGACAAAAAATAGGAATGAAGAAATGTGAAGAGCAAATGAAGGAGGAAAAAACCACCCCCATGTTTCCTTGGGAATGTCGGACAGGGCTTCCTCAGGGAAGTGGGAACTTGTTTTAAACAAACAAACAAAAATATATTAAAGCACAAATTTCTACCAGAACAGTTACCTTCTTTACTGCAGAGCCCACAGCTTAGTGGATGATATACCGCAGTACTCCCCTTGTCTCCCCATGCTTTCCCGCTGGCTGGGGCTGCCCCACTCCAGCTGCAGCTCCCTGCAGTAACACCGGGCTCGACCGTGGGGCAGCAGCCACCCCACGTGCTGGTGGCTGGAGCATCTTGCCTTGCACCGCATGTGCTTCAGTGTCTCCATCCATCCGCATCTTCCAGGCTCTCATGCATTTAATTGCCCCCTGTGTGGTTTGCTTTGGCCTTTCCCCACCGTTCTGTGCTTCTCACCCGCCAGCCTGAAGATGGAGCAGGAATGGACCCATCACATGGACCATGCTGAGTGGTGGAGAAGTCCTGGCTGGATCCGGCTGCAGCGTTGGCCTCTGAGTGCCCCTTTCTCTCTCTCAGCACTCTTGCTGGATGGAGAAACTATGAGAGCAGATCTGAGCTGCAGACAGAAGGGTGTCTCTGTGGGGCTGAGGGATGGGGCGGGTGGGATGGGATGGGAAGGGGGGAGCAGTTGCACATTGGCTTCCCCCTGTGAATGCTGGGATGACAGTCACCTCAGCGATTGCTTCTCTGCCTTTCTTTCGTTACTTAGTTATTTTGCTCTGTTATTCCATTGCTTAACTTCCCCCAGCTCAAGCTTCTTGGATTATGGGAAGAGTCAGGCATTTAAACCTTCTTCAGCCAGACACTGGGTCCCGTGCCCATGACCCAGCCCCTGGGCAGTTCAGGCAGCTCCGATACTGCCCTCTCACCTTCTGAGGCCTTTTAGCATGTGCAGTGCGTTAGCTGCAGAGCGGGCAAAGTATGGCAACAACATCGCTGCTCGGGGAAGAGGTGGCTGAATTTTGTCACGTGCAGTCTCACAGGCACTCAGCTTCCACTGCCAAAGTAGTGGGCAGAGGAGCTGAAAGGTGGAACAGGCAGGAAAGTGCCCCAAGAAAGATGGAGGCAGGAAGCTTGACCCAAAAGGGGCTTGTGCTGAACCGTGGCCCTGTTTGCCACTGAGGAACAGGGGAACAGGGATGGGGGAAATTCACCTTTTTCCTGCTGGCATCGTGAAAAGGTAAAGCTGATGTCTCTCTGCTGCAGACTTGCAGCAGGTCTGGCCTGACCTCCTCAGGGTGGAGGCATGTGCTGCTCCAGATGAACCCCCAGAAGAAGGGTCTGCCCTGCACTGGCCAAGTGGGAGCTGTGATAGCCTTGTTGCAACTGGAAGCAGCTCTGGGCATGACTTACCTCCCTGCACAGGGCAGAGTTAGCCCCACAGGACTGTGAACTGGGCTTTACTAGCCCATGCTCTGGCAGTTCAGTTAAGTGGGACTCCTCCCCCTAAGGGACACCCCATCCAAACTCCATATCTGGGGCACCACAGATGTACGACGACCTAGCTCTCTCACCGGAGCCCCCAGTACCCATGGCTCCTTACCCATTTCTGGTGAATATATCAGCTTCTCTGAGACAACTGTGTTTTTCTAAAATCACCTGAATGTATTAGCTGCCTCCTGCATTGCTCAGCTTCCGGCAACAGCTGGTGCCTCATTTCCCCCACTGATGGAGGGCGAAAGCTCTTATTTAACTCCCAAGAGATCCAGTTTGAAGTCTTGAAACCCATCACTCTCTAGCTCCTGGAAAGGCATTCATCTGCACTAAAGTTCCCCAGCCACCATCGGAGAGAGAAAGGACATCAGCTCTGAGGGACAAGGGGACCTCCTTCACAGGAGGCCTCGCAAGACAGTGAGAGGGRATGATACGGGTCTCCCTTGCTCCTGTTGCTTTTCTCCACTTGCAAGAATGAGGACTACGTCTTTTCTGTCTCCACTCCTCCCTCCAGAGCCCAGACCTTGATCACACTGCATATTTGACAAGGAGACCTGTGGCTGTCTCCCAGGGCCAAACAGTGTTGTGGGATGCTGTGGGTGCTGACGATTCCGCTTCTTGCTGTCTTGTCATTTTCATGGGCAGCCAGTGCCCCCACCATTTTTTAGCTGAGTTCTTTCAGTCCTATATTCTTCCTTTCCTCCATGCTTGTTGGAGGCCAGAAGTCATCACCCCACTCCTGATAAGAGTCCACTTTCAGTCCTAGGAGAGAGAGGGTGCTTTCCAGGGGCCCCTGGGTGCTTCATGATGGCTCCTGATCTGTCAGCGGCAAAGCGTTTGTGTTACATTGCTGGTTCCAGGGGGCTTCTGCCGGGCAGAAGGTGGAGACAGGAGAGTTTCCCCATTGGTAAGAGAAATCCCAGAGCAACCATCTCACTTTCTAGGCTCTGAGGCAGAGACCCTTGCGGCCTTGCTTCTACTGGCTGCTTAGCCAGGGTTGCACAAGCATGTTTTGCTGATGTTTAGTGGGCAACAGAGGTGCTGTGGGTCTGGGGAGGTGCAGCCTGAAGGTTCCAGGATCACAGACAAAGCGTTATCTGTGAGGCAAGTGTCAGCGAAGGGGCACCACATTTTTAGAAAGGGACACCTGCAGGGAGGGTGTCTGTGCCCTGCTGCCAGCTCCTGTGAGGAAGGACGTAAGTGCCTCACCAAGCCGACCCACGGCACATGGGGCAAGAAGCCCGTTGGTGGCAGTGGGTCCAGGGCAGGGCAAGCAGATTGCACCAGCCAGAGGTGAAGCCTTCTGCTGTCAGGCATGGGCCCATCAGCTTCAGTAAAAGTCTCAGGGAGCCCCTGCCTGCTTAGACCTCTGCTCCTTTATCTCTGGCTAGAAAGCAGCTGGTGGTGAGTTTGGGGGAAAGTCATTAACCCAAGTGCCTCAGCTTGTCAGAAGTACCGAGGACGAAAGGAAGGACCTCATTTCCCTGGCAGATGCGCTGTGGAAGTATAGCAGAGGAAAGAGGCACTTCAGCAGCAAGGATGTGCAATGATGAGATAGGGGGGAGGCAGCGTCCCCCCTCTCTGAGGGCAGTGGTATTTGTGGTTTACTAGCCCGTGCTTGAGGGGGCAATTCTCCTTGCAGCGGTAATGCATCCCAGGTGAGATATAAAGCCATGCTCCTTACCCCTTGCAATTAAAGATCCCCTCACACTTTTCACGGTGTTCTGGTTAAATTACAGCCCTTAAACTTAATTACAGACTGTCTTCTTAAATATCTGTTGCAGTCCCAACATTATGTTTCTCTTCCTGACGTTTTATGTTGCTCTGTGCCTATCGAGTAGCTGCTTTATTCCACTCCAGAAGTGGCTGCATTTCAGTGATGGTGGAGATTATTCCTGTACATAGTATGAAAGTCCCTGCAGAAGAAAAGTGCAATATAAATTTAAGAAACTGCTTTTATTTACAATGAGACCTCTGCTTGGTAGTTGTAGAAATACATTAGGAAGAATGCTGTGTGGGTGTTAGCCGATATATACTCAATTTCTTTTTTTTTTTCAGGGTATAAAACAGAAAATATGTGAGTGTGCAGGCTCCTGGGTATAAGTTGTAGATATTAGAAGCAGTGAATGCTACTGTGTAGTTACAACTGGAGCTTACAAAGAAACTTTCATTTGAAACCTCTTTTTGTAGTTGTTCATTGTATTCTGAAAAATATACTTTTTTTATTATAATTTTCCACAGTTCAGTGCAAGTCCCAATAACAGGTCATCAACAGGACTTCAATCCGTGGCTTTTAACAATATGAACATCAATTCCTACCGCTTGCTCTGAAAAGCAACTCCTGGCTGGTAATAGTAATAGACTATTTTTCTTCCACGTAGATCAGCCACTGGAAAGCGATGGAGCTAATATGTTTCATTTGATGTGGAGTTAAGTAATTTGGAACGCCTGAGCGCAACTCTTCCCAGCCATATGGGAGTGAAAAAACATTTCATCTGTATGAAAAACTTTGCGTAGCGCACAAACGGTTTGGAAACTCCTGAAGTGTTGTGATTGGCACGCATGCAGAGCTGCCCCAGCAGAGCTGCACAGCGTGCTGCCTGAAGAGTGGCTGTAGCAGCAGCGATATGGACCCCTTCTTCTGGGAAGTAGCTTTCTTCTGGAAGGAAATAAGGTGGCGATCAGGGAAAAAGTAAGGGGGCATTCAGATTTTTAGGCTGGTAAATTGCAAAAATAATTTATGGTTGTATGAATGAGTGTAGTAAACATGATACAAATTGTATTTTATTCCCTATTGCTATTCAAAGTACAGAAATTTAATTTCTTTCTATATGAAATCCTGTGGGTGCACTACTCCAGAATGACACGAAAATGCTTTAGCACCAAAGGGAGAGCAGGGTCTGGATTCCTGCTCCTCAGCCCATCCCTATCACTCTGTGCCAGGAAAAGCACCCTGCTTTTGGGTTGGTACCCTGCGCTTCACAGCCTGGGAGGGACAGTCACTGGGAGCAGCAAGCAGCGCTTGCTGGTGGGAGAAGCATCCCTCCATCGCACCATCGCTGCCCTGAGCCTTGTCTCCAGCGTGAAGCCATCCCTGTGCAAGGCGCTGGCAGGAGCCAGCCCTGCTCCCCCGTAGCTCTCGGCGAGCCTGAGACAGGGAGTTTTACCTATGGGAATAGCCAGGGGGTCCTTCACGCTGCCCTGAGGGACTCCATCTGCCCCAGACAGTGACAGACAAAGGAACCAGGGTATTTTCCCTCCTAGATAGGGTAAATGGTGTCACCTCACCCCGCTCGAAGAGACAAACTTTTGCCTTAAAGCAGAGAGCTCAGGGAACTGCTGCTTCAGGGTGTTGCTGTTTCAGTCCCCTTCGTCTGTCGGAGCCATGCAGATATCCATCTTTCCCTGGAAATGCTGCAGCACCTCTTTGCCTCCTGGGTGCCTTTGGACGGCCTAGCAACAGCATGGAGGGACACATCACCGTGGACTCTGTGCTTTAAGCTGGGTGCCGTGGGACACAGTACCACAGCGCCAAGCGATGCCCAGCTCTTGCACCCAGGGARCAGGACCCTGCTTTTTAGTGAGGACAAGAAGTTGCATCACGAGTATCTCCCGTGCAAAAGAGAGGCCTTCTCACACTCCTGGCTTTGGCAGAGACCAGTTGTGGTCCCTCGCTCTTTCTCCACTAAACTGCCCTGACATCTTGTCTTTTCCAGGCTGCCCTCAATGCAGGGGTACCCGTTCATAGAGGCAACAAGCGTACAGCAGCAGGACCTTGTGCAGGCTGCAGGAGAAGCCAGGTGTTGCTGCCATTTGTATTTGCTTGGCCCCACTGATAAATGCTCATCCCACACAGCCTGGGAAGGCATTTAATGCAGACAAAAGGCATTTGCAGAAAAACAAGTGCTGGAGAGCTCTGGAGGTTGCATTTTAACAGGACCCAATTTACACTCCGTGGTAATAACTGGCAGCTGGTGGTTTCCAGCAGGGAGCTCAATAGCCCCGGTACACTCGGCATCCCGGATGATAGCTGTGGTATATATGTATTTTTCGGTACTCCCCTTGGGAGTAAGATACATGCCAGTTTGTCTYAACGTCTGCCGCCACCTAGCCCACCACAGGGGAATTCTGAGGTCTTCTGATGGTTATGTACAGCCTGGTATGGTCACATCAAACCAGTGACAACCACTTGTGCCCTGGAGACCTCAAACATCACAACGAGTACTGCAGGACAGCCCAGGGCCTCCTTCACCCAACCTGCCTTTCCAGAGAGGGAGGGCATGCAGCTTGCAGGGAGCTGTAGTCTCCAGGACACCACTTGCCCATGGAAGAGCAGTGCCAACTCCATTTTGAGTGGGTTGTGTGCCTGACATCTAGACCCTGGGTTGGATATAASGTGCATGATCAGTTGCTTTGCCATCAAGCATCCTTCCTCAAAAGGAGAGAGGGCTCCAGAGACTGACAGTAGGTTCGCAGGGCTCACCRTGTCCTTGAGCTGGGTGGCTGCAGGGGATGGGGGGCTCAGTCCCACTGATAACTGCCTCTGGCACTTGCTACACTCTCCATCACCAGATGTGGTCTGGCACCTTCTCCATCTTGCTCCCCCCAGCCCTGGCACAGCCTGAGGGGCTGGTGGGGCTGCATGGGTGGTGGTGGTGGAGCGAGAAGGCAGGAGTACTTCAGGGCATGTGTTGGCTCCATCAGCAACTTAGTGTGGGTCACATCCTGGCTTCATCAGAGGCAAAAGAGGGTTCACAACAGTCCCATGGGTGGCTGAGAGGATGGAACAGAGCTTGTTTGTGTTCTTCTTGAAAAGGAGAGGGGAAAGAAGAGCTTGATGTTGCATTGCCCTTCATTTCACTGGTGGCAGGCAGCRGGCTCTGACCTGCAGCTGCTCAGATGCTAGACAACGAAGACTAGAGAAAAGCCCTTAATCCAGATTTCCCAGCCGGACCTGTACTAGTAAAATGTGCCAATCCAGSTCCAGATCCTCAGCACATCTGTGTGTGAAGAAGCTGAGCAACCCAATGTGCCAGCATGGGTGATCCCTCRGGGAAGCTGCCAAGGGAGGTAGCGCTCAGGTCCCAGCACACGAATGGTGCCTGCCTTTCCCTCTGCTGCCTTTCATGGTGAGGGTTTTCCAGCATGGGGCAGAGAACAAAAGAAGAGAGGGAGAGATGCCATCTTTGCTGGCAGCTGTTGCAAAGGTAGAGCTTGGTGAATAGAGGTTTTTGTGGAGAGCTGTGAAGGTCTGTGGTAAATCCAGGTTTTGCATGGATTTGGTATGGCCTATAAACCATTTGCTCCCATGGAAGGAGGCAAAATTTTGTACTTCCATTAACTGTTGTCCTAAAGGGGAATTTGGCTATGAATGCTTGGCTTACAGTGGGATTTTTTACCCCCAGGGTGGCCTAAAYGCAGCATAATACAGGGGCAGCTGGACAGCCCTCACACAGTGCCGGTACCCCCAGCAGTGCCGGCACCCAAAGCTCACAGCGCTGGATGTGCTTTATGTTGTAACGGCCAGGTCCTTGCCTGAAGCATTGAGCCAAGTGAAGGGTACCTGGCTGCTCTACCACCCTGCATATGCTTATGTCCTGTCTACCAGCCAAGTCTGTAGGAAGATAAAAGACCCGCTGCTGCTGCTAGCCAATGGAGGTCTACTTTAGCTGAGGGAGCTGGRCTCTAGTCCTGCCATTCAGGCAGCGCAGTGGCTTTCAGTTGTGYAAAACCCAGCTGTTATAATGGAGAGTCACTCCTAGATGTTCAAAACTTGCGTAACTATGGTACACCTCAGATAATCAGCAAAGGCAGGCCCTGGGTAGGAGCTGGAACATGCCAGATGTCAGCAGTCCTGCTCGGCCACTGTGGGTGAGCAGTCATTCCTTTGCTCTCAGCATTCAGCTGCTCAGGGCACAGGCTGAGCCCAAACCAGCTAAGAGCGAGTGCAGCCCCACCTCCCTGTCTGCATCGCAGCCTCTCTGGGCAGGCACCAACTGGTTTTCTTTTGGCGACTGTGATACAGAATGTGGCAGTGAGTTGAAGCTGTCCCCAGATGTTGCTTGCTCTGTGTAGGTCCAGCGCTGGTAAGGTAAACACCTTAGCAGCTTGTAAAGGGATCAGAGCTGAAAACTGAGGTGTGGGTGTGTGGCAGCTGCCAGCAATGCAGCAGGGAGGAGACAGGACTTGAAAGCCCCTTTTGGAGGCAGAAGCATCTCCATCCAGTCCCCACCTTTCCCTTCTCCCACTGTCCACACTCCAACCCTGAGCACCCTCCAAGGTGGGGGCATTTGGCATATCTTGTCTCACTGGGCCTTGTTCTCGAGAACCAGCTAAGGGTATCAGTAAACAAAGCAACATCCAGGAGAGGCCGTAAGAGCATAGTCAGCTCAGACAGCACCTAAATTGTGGTGAGAGGAGAAAATTTATTTCATTCTGTCTTTGAAATGCCACAGGCATTGACTGGGGGCAGTATTTAGGTCTTTTTTATAGGCGACAGCACGTACTGCACAGAGGTTGAGCAGCAAGRGACTTGTGGGCACTGGAGATTTCCCTGGGAAAATTCAGATGCCRGTGCGGGAACGTATTTACAGACTGGGAGCAAAGGAGCTTTCCTGTGCATTTATTTGGTCGTTTCCTGGAGGCCTTGGTATGTAACATCCTGGGACAAGAAGTCTCGCTCAGAGTTTGCTGGAGGTGACCTTTTACTCTCACGAAACCTTGATGTTTGTCCTTCTCTGCTGCCCATCCCCAGCTTCTCAGTGCATTGATGTAACTGGTGGCATTAACGCCAGGTAAAGTGGCTTAGTGTCAGTGCTTTCAAATAGATGAGCTTGGTCTGTTTTCCCAGTTCTTGGGATGTTCCAGACTTACCATCTCACCCCAGGGCACCCCACAGCATGCATTCATCTCTCAGGACATTCCCCAAAAGCTGTGGATGCTACAGATATGTAGCTCTTCTTTGTGGTTTTGGCCACAGCCCTTGCCTGACAGCGTGGAGACAATCTCTAATCTCTAGATGGGGTGGAAGTTTTGGTGCCAGCATGGTTTTGCGTGGGTCTTTTTTCCCAGCCAGAACCATCCTGCCTGTATCGCAATGCACATAGTGGAGGAAAGGGGCCATCACCCAATATACAACTGTCTCATGGGGAAACAACTGTGGCACTTCCTGCCTTTGGCCAGAATTGAGCATCAGACAGTGTTTCCCACACTCTTCCTCAYTCCATCCCCCTGCTCCGTACTTATCCTCACCAAGTGTTTCATTTCCAACCTGGAGAGATCAGCAGCAGACTTCATCCCTGGATCCCATAGAAGGGGATCACACCAAAATCCTGTCCTCAGCTTGCGAGGGGCAGGGAGAACCAGCTCAGGCCCAACGGTGAGCCACTTCAGTGGGATCCAGTGCCAGTGGGACTACGTCACCCTCATGCTTCCAGGTCACCAAGGCCAGTAGAAAGTATACGTTGACCTGACAGAAGCATTTAGAAACAGCCTTCTAAAATGAGCTACRCACAGACTCTGTGTATTTGGGGATACTATGGAGCATGGGGGGGTCCCCTGGTGTCTCATTTCTTTTCCCATCAGTATCCTGGGTGAGGACCCTGGGACCAGAGCCCCATTCTCCACCCACCTCCCTCATCGCCACCATGTCTTGTCCTGTCCCTGCTCCACATCTCATAAGGTGCCGTCACCATCATCGAGCACAGCTGGGACCCTCTCACCACCACGATACCAAGCCGTCCACAAYGTTAAAAGCACAAAACACAAAGGGACTGAACTGAACCTTTTAAACAGGGTGAGATATTTTATAAGCGTTGCCTCATGCATTCATTGCCAACATTCATGCCTCATTCCCAACCCTGACTCACCCACTGTGTAACCTATAGACTCTCAACGTGGATTGTTTCATTCAAATAAAGCTGCAGTACTCGAGTGGGTGAGCCTGCGTGTCCCTCTGTGCCGGGTCGGGATGACAAGGGGCAGCCCGCAATTGCTGCTCACAGTGGCTGGGGCAGGGAGGAGCTCGTATTGCTGCCTAACACTGAGGTACGTGCCAGTGTTGGACCCTTGGGTCTTCCTAAAACATCTAGTTAGGTCCCTGGGGAAGGCTTCTCATTTTTGCTCAAACCCCACCATGGGGCTGGGCATAGGACATGGCATGGGCAGGTTTGGGGCACTTAGTGCTGGGGGAGCCTTGTGAAGGGAGCACGGGGTGGGTGGCACAGAGCCCTCCCCTGATGTGCCCTTACTGAGCACTGCTGCCACCTTTCCCAAACCTCTCCCTCCGGCTCCAGGCCTGCAACTATTGAGGCTTCTGGCTCCTGCTACTGCTAAGCAAAGCTGGTCCTCTTCTGTCCCTTGCTCTTGACCTCTCCCACAAGGAGAGGCGATGGRGCAGCAGCTCCAAAACTAGTAGGTGTGAAACAAGCCAGGAGCCATGCGCTGTCAGTGTGGCACCAGGTCCCCTTGTCCGTGTACTCCCCTCCACCCCGGGGTCTCCAGCATGGGCCCAGCTGCTGCACGGACCCGTCAGAGAATGGGCAATGCCAGGCATGGCCGATGTGATGCCTAAGATGTTCTTGGGTGAAGGTGTCTTCTCTGTGCCGCAAGATCTGCAGGGCTACTCAGCTAGAGCCTAAGTAAAAATTGCCTCATCCCAACACCGTGGTTAGAGCAACACTTAAGAGAACTGGATGTGAGAGCCAAACATAGTTTTGTTTTACATGCCACAAGCTGCAACTGTTGGCTGAAGCTCCACAGATGCTAAAACATTAAAACAGCACCCAGGTACCTGCCCTGACTGTGGGCCAGTGGATCACATAAGCTACAGCCATACCCTCCACTTCGGCTGGTGTTAATGATGCTGAGTCAGTGGCATCTTGGSCTGCCTGGACAAAGTTTGGGATAGGGCTCAAAGCAGTGCAAAAGGGTCCTCCAAGCCAACCCAGCATTTCTGCCTCCTATGCTTTCCTCGCAGCGAGCAGTTGTGAAACCTGCTGGCAAAGCGGATGGCTGGTTCCTTCAGGGCAGAGTGATCATGCCGAGTAAATGCTTCCTTTATTCTCTCTCATAATGAAAAATAACTGCTCCAGATGGGAGTCAGGAGGGAGCTGGATACTGAAATTACTGTGGAGCTTCAGGTCTTAAAGATGGAATGTACTATTAAACAAATACATATATATATGTATGCAACATACATATATTTACACATATATATGCATGCACATAGCGTTCATCTCTGTCAGTCCTGCACAAGTGCAGCTCTTGCTTGTCATGCACATGTTGAGACACAGAGTCCAACTCTGCCATGACTTCTCCTCAGGGCCCCCCTCCTTTAGCACACATGCCAGAAGAGCTCTGGGGCTGGGTAGGAAAGCAGGCTGCAGTTCACAGGAACCTGGCTTCATTTCTTACACAGGCTGGGAGGTAAATGAGGCGGGGGGGGCAGCCAGAGAAGGAACATGTAAGGTTGTTAAATAGCCCCCAGAGAGCTGGAGTCTGCTTCAGCCACTGATCTTTTGTCCTGTCACTCTGTATTTTTGTCACTAATTGTTAATTCCACCTGTTCTAGATGTCCCAGCACCAGGGCCTGCTTTGCAGAAGCACTCACATCTTTCAGTGTGTTGTCAGCTATGAAATAATGCATACTCTAAAAGCATGGGCTCTGGCTCTTTCAAAGAGGGCACCACCATTGAGAATTACCTCTGATAATCCAGACTTTACGCTTTAGTTTGCATCTATGCCTTACACCCCATCATTCTCACAACCTGCACACTAACATATTCCTGGACTTTATGTTGCAATTCTTCCCTGAGAGAGAAGAGGATGTGCCAGCAGACTGAGGTCCAGGCTGTTTCCTGCAAGGTGTTCTGTACTATTGATTGTACAGCTGCTATGGCTCAGCCCTTCCTGCATGCACTGCAGACAGCAATATCACCTCTGAAGGTAGAAGCAATGCTAATTTTGTTAAAGTTTGATCACTGGGAATGCCCACCAAAAAGGCCACAAGGGAGCAAGCCATTTTTGTCTTTGGCTCAGTGATTTGATGCTGTGCAATAAATAAAGCCTGGAGCCAGACAGTGAGTGATGAAGATCAAAAGGAGCATTGACTGCATGCTCAAGTGAGTACAGCCCATCACATGAAACCTGCAGAAACACTAGTTGTACAGTCATTAAGAAGAGGACCGTAACGCAGATACACAGGGATGCTTCACTGCACTTATGCGGGCTCCAGGCTGGCTGAGTGTGGGAGCGTTGGCTTTGCACCATCACACACGACTTGGCAGGCTCACGACCCCGTGCAGGGCTGCCCTGGTACGTGGTGCTTAGTAGAGGCTATTTCCCACTGTGCCAACACGTGAACCCAACTCTCATAGAGTCTMTCCCCCTCCCCGGGCAGGCAGCAGAGGAGAGGTGCAGCTCCCCCCAGATGGGGACCCAGCAGCAACTTGCAGGAAGGGGTAAGGAGCACAGTTGGGTAAAGGTGTGGCTGGGAAGGTGCGCCTGGCACTGGGGAGGGTTGGAAAGCTGCAGAACACCGAGCTGGGATGGCAGGGACCAGGTCTGGGTGAACAGCCCTGCTTGGCAAGGGGAAGGATAGGAACCAGTTGTGTGGTTCACTGCCAGGTATCTGGGGGTGGATAGGGGGTCAGGGATAAAGGGAGGAGATGCAGCTCTGATCTGTGCAAGGTTGTGCCTCAGCAAAGGCAGGTGTAGGGTGCCAGAAAGGCGGTAGGTGTGTGAAAGCAGGAAAGGCAAGGCTGTGTGCAYGTAGGTGCACTGGGTGTGCTACATGCACGCATGGGATTGTGCATACGTGTGAGGGCTATGTGAGTGGCAGATCATTTCAGCACATCCTTCAGATCCTTTTTCCCCCATTCCTCTCTCCCATCAAGTTCCCAAGCAGTCCTGTCCGGCCATGAGTCTGTGGCAGTTTCCCAGAGAGGAAGAGAATACTTATTATGATCCAAAACTGCAGAAAATGCAACAATCTGGATTTTAAACATTCTGACCCTGTTATTTTAACAAGACCAGAGGAAAAAAAAAATGGTGCTGACTGGAGAGGAAGATTTATGGCTTGTACGACAAGGCCAGGATTTATAAGCAGAACAAAGTGACCTAAAAAAGCAGAGAAGATTTAGAGATACAGGCTGTAGCTACAGCCCGCCACAGCATCATCCCACCAGCCCATGTGAGCCCCAGAGCAGAGTGGGGACGTGAGTCTGGCTGGGAAAGCCTTGTCCATCAGCTCAGCGTGCAGGGGAAGACGTGTTGGATTAGATTATGCTTGGGTATCTGGTGATGGAGGGGGCACCTCCCTCCAGCTGCCCTTCTCGACACACGCTGTCATGCTCTTCCACCGTGTGGACCCTTATACCCACCACACATCGATCCCCATGAGGGCTCTGACTGCCCCTGACTCCCTCCCCCAGCCCTTTTCTATCAGTGATAGTCCTGTGCTGATGCCAGCTACAGATCTGCTCCTGGCTTTTTGCTCCCATCAGATCTCTGATCTCTGGGAAACCCTCCTCCCTCTATGGCCTGCCACCAGCACTGCCCCACCTTGCATGGGGACAGCCACCTTGACTCCCTTCAGCCTCTCAYGGTTGCATCTTAATCCTCTTTCCTGCCCTGAGGATTCTTGATGGGAGGAGGCAGATCGTGCAGTCTGGTCTCCTKGGCTCGCTGCCCTGTCCCCTGCTGCACCAAGAGCTCAGGATGCTGGAGCCCTCCACGTTAGCTCCACTACCTCATCTAGCGTAAGGCAAAATCACTGCCTGCTCCCACACCTCGGGTTTGGCACAGAGCTGGTACTCCTCCCTGCCATGGAGAGGGAACCGGGATTAATTAGCTCATGACTTCACATCGCCTTGAGGAGAGACAGGCTAGCCCAGCACCTGATACATCACAGCTGGTGGGTATGGGGGGGTGCCAGGGCAGGCTGAAGGTTTTGGCAGCTGGAGCCTGGAGCTACCCCATCCATCCCTGCTCCCCATGGGAGCGTGCTGCCGGAGAGGGCCATCGCTCCCTGGGGTGACAGAGATGGATCAGGCTTCACGCACTGGCTGGGCCGGTGTGTGTGCATGGCGTGGGAGCCCACTGGGGCACAYGCCGACATTTCCCAGGGAGCAGGGTGCTGCGTCTCACGTGGCTGCCGGTTACATTTACGTTACGGCTGCAGCTYGCCAGAGGGGCGGCGGGTTGGGGAGGGAGCCCCTCATGAAGGCAGCAGTTATAAGGGCCCTGGCTGCTCTGACCAGCCCAGYGGTGCCCCCAGCACACCCACGGGAGACCCCTACAAAAAGCCCTCAGGCGGACACTGCTGTGCAGCCTCTTCCAAGAGAGCAAGCCACAGACAGGCAAGGGGACRCAGCGGTGGTGGGGGTGTGTGGGACAGTGCTGTGCCTAAGGGCAGCCGTAGGACTGTTGTGCAGATGTTACTGGATCTGGCCTGGAGGAAACCGTGTGATCTTTCTGTTCTCCTGGGTTTCTCTGCAGCAAACCACGGGGCTGCCAGCACCTCTGATGGGAGGGGAGCTTACAGCCCCCCAGAGCATCTCTTTTCCTTCCTCAGTGGCAGCCCCTTCCCCAAAAACCCTTTTCCTCATGGTCTGGTTATGCACTTCTCCTGCAGCCCTGTGATTACATCCATCATGACAGCCCAGCCACGAGTCCAGAGAGCGCAGGGCCTTTCCACATCCTGTGTGAGTCCCTGGGTGCAAGGGAAGAGCAATGCAGCACAGATTGCTCCATGCAAAAGCCAGACTGACATGCCTCCAGTGGYTTTCCTTGGGAGTGGACGAGGAAGGAGGCTAGGGCTGCTCCCACAGGGTGCAGAGCTGCAAGTCAAGTCTGGCAGGAGACCACAAAACAGGTCAAGGTATCACCTGTTGCCTGCATGAGCATCAGAAAACGCTCCACACCACCGAGGAGGAGGGAGTCCCACCCCATGCCTGATGGCTGAGCTGCAGCCCTTGGCCAGGCTTCTGCCCTGTGTCAGCYTGGGTGTCAGCTCATGTGCCCAAAATGCCGGGGCCAGTTTTTATGTTCTCACGGGCTGCCCTGACTGCTCTCAGCTTCATCTGCCTCTGAAAAGAGCTATACTGTGCAGGGAAATCACTGGGGTGTCCTTTTTCTGATAGGTTTACACTCACAAGACTCAGCCTCTTCTAACCCAGTGTCCTGAATGGGTTTTGCAGCAAGCCTGAGCCCTGCACCCTGCTGTCAGTACTAGAGCTGTGTCTAAAGCTCACTGTATGTCTCCCGTGCAGCTCCATCTGTGCCTGATGCTCCAAGTGAGAGCCAAAACCAAAGCCAGAGCCAAGGGAGAGCCAGGTAGTTGTCTTGAGCCCGACAGTGGCTCTCCCTGAGCAAAGTGCAGTCCCTAGGCGTGCTGGCTGCACAGCTGAGTGACTGTTTACCTCTCCTTTGCCCAGATATTTCAGAGAGACCCCAGCATTTAGCCAGAAAGGGCTGAAGGCTCATAATGAGATGCAGGAGGCTTGGACAGCTGCAAGTGGGCAAGGATCTGCCTGTTGTACCCTTCAGATAGTCAGGCATCACATCTACAGCATAGCACAAAGATACCAGACCACAGACCGCAGGGCTTGGGCCCTGAGGCAGAGTGGACAGCAGAGAAGCCAGCAGCGCCACGTGGTCTGCCCAAGGCGAAGGACTGCAGCCCACCTGGCTTTGCACAGCCTCACTCCCAGCTATCTCAAATACCTCCATCTTCCACTGCAGGCAGCACTACGGATTGACTTCCCCCCCTCACCAAAAACTGCCTCCTGCTTTTGGCGGTGAAAACATTGCCATCCCCAGTCCTGGCCATTCCCTGCCCCAAACATGGGCTCCTCCTGGTATTTCAGTACTTCACCCCGGCCCTGTCCCTGCCTCTCGCTCTTGCTCTGCACCCCTTGCCAATGCTGTTTCGCCCCCGTTCCCCACCCTTTGCTCTTGATCAGGAGCAACTTGGAATTCATGCCTGGGTCTTCAGGAAATCAGGGAGCCTGAAATCATTCGGTCCCTTTTTCTGAGAAAACTGACAGCACCGCCATAAAAATGAAAAATTCTTAAAATAATGCAATATGTGGAGAAGCCGTGTGCCTCCGATGCCCACCGCCTCTCCCTCCCAGCATTCCTGGCTGCATGCACCCGCCTCATCAGCCTTCCCCATGACTGTCTCCATGATTTATGGTCTTAATAACTGAGCCTGAATCCTGCTGCCCCCCTCCCACCCCCCCGGGGCTCATAACCAGACGCCACTCAAACTCATCTCGTGGCGTATTCTGGTGCAGTCCAGAGTGTCTCTTCAGAACAACTCCATCCCTTGCTCCTCTCCTCGGRAGGAAATGCCTTCTCTGGAAGAGACCTCTGGACTGGCCTTCCCCTTCCCTTTTCATAGGACACCTTCCATTACCTTTTGATGGAAGTCACCATCAGCCTGCTGCAGCAGGAGGGGTAAGGGGTGCTTCCCCACGTGGATGTAGGTGTTCCTCCTCTGCAGCACATTGGCAAAACACGACCTCCCTCCACATGCATAAAAGCCTCCCCACGCATGTTCCCACCAGAGGAGAAGATACAGAATAAGGCACATGGTCCCTTAAAGGTTGTTGTTGAACCAGTGTCAACCCAAGGGCCTGGGCATGGAGAAGAACTCAAGAGCAGGAAGGCTCTGGAGATGACCATGCGGGATCTGAAAGCTGGGGGTGGAGACACCCCATGCTGAGTGCCTTTGCAGGCACCACCCTGCCACGCCAGGGTCAGTTTCCAGCCACAGAGCACCTCAGGGCCATGTCTCCCAGGTCTCTTTTTGTATTACTCCTCGGGCTCCAGGGCACTGGTAAAGCCTTGCTGACTCCCCGTGTCTGTCAAACTAAGCGCCTCTTCTCCAGAGCACATCGCTCAGGAGCAGCTAAAAGGAGGTGAAAGACCCCAATTAGTCTCCAAAGAGTCCGTTTGTGGTTTTGAGAGCTGCTCCAAGGTCTCCTGGCTCCTTGGAGGTAAGGCTAACCTCTTGGACTAATTGACAGCAATGGAGAGGCATAAGACAGTTCCCCCATCTCTGATCCGAGCTGCACTCCCGCCTGCCCCTGGAACACCACACTTCAGCCATGCAACAGCAATTCAGCAGCTGGTGCCCCTCCTGCCCTCCCTCCTGTGGATTAATGACTCTCTAATTGTTCTTTATCTAGCGCTGACAAAGGTGGGGTCCTTTGCTCTTCACAGGGGAGAAAAAGCAGAGGAATGGCACAGGTCCATCCCCAGAGAAGCGGGAGATAATGAGCCATCTGACTACAAGCATTTGCTTTGCTTGTAATACCTGGTAATAGATATTGCCCTGGAGGCTGGCTCAGGAGGATGGGGCATAGAGAGGGGTGAGGATACGTGGGGAGGGATTCAAGCTGTGAGAGCCTCTGATTTTGAGCAAGTATCCTTTTCACAAAAGCCAAGTGGTCACCCAGATGAACGTGGGTGCTTTGCTGAGCAGCAGAAACAAAAAAGCCCCAGCCACAGCATGGGCAGATGATGGATCCAGCTAGGAATCGACCCCTGAGGTAAGAGGTGGACGCATGTCAGTCTGTGGTGCAGACCATGGGCACCCATGCAGGTGGGGAACTTGTTGGGAGGAGTCTGCCTGTTCCCCATGAAGAAAACAGCAGGTACAAGGGGGAAAAAACCCTCTCCCCAGTGCTGGCCATGGGGGGTGAAACAGCAGCACTGCCCCTACAAACGGATGCCCTGTATTCCCCAAACACTGAGTCATGGTGGGGGTCTCCTGTCCTCCTTACTGTCCCCCTCGCGGAGGGCTGGGTTCTCCCCCAGACCACCCCACGCATCTCTCCCCCAGGCCTGCTGCGGGTCCTGGGCTCCCCAGGGGAGTGAGCCCTGGCTGCAGCGCAGGAGGCAGCCAGCCAGCTCGAAACGGTTAACAGCTCTCCTCAGCCACCACATCATGATGGATGAGCCCTGCCCCATGGAAATGTCACCGTCTGAACAGAGCGTGAGCTCATTCCCCTCTGCCTCCAAATGGCATGAAGCCAGCTGGGATGAACAGCCCCTGTCCTCGCCAAGCGGGCAGTCTGGCCTGGCCTTCCACCTTTTGATGATGATGTCTAGGCATGAGAGGCAAAAGGAGCCATGAGTTTTCAAGCTGCAACCCCACTCACCCCAAGGCCTGCTAATTAATAGAAGAGGGGCTCCCCTCCTCTGCCAAGGAGAGGAAGAAATGTAACTGGATGAGGGATGGTCTGGTCAAGAATTCAACTTTGTTATGTAATTTGAAAAATGGGCAAATGAGGTAATTATGGTGAGATATCGATTCATAGCAACACGCTCCATGAATGCCATAGCAATAACTCTCAGCGCTGCCACGCAGCTCCCCAGCCCCTCCTCACCTGCAGAAGGCAAGTTCAGGCTTTTTGCTTTAGCCTGCACATGTTTGAGAGATGGAGTGGGCCAGTGTAGGCAGGGACAGGGCCACCTTCTGCCCCTCGGACAGACCCAGCCCCACTGGACAAACATCTCCAGGAGCTTGGCTCTGACGGTCCAGGTTTCTCATGTCTCCGTTCAGTCAGGTCCAGTAAGGCCAGCAAGTGGGAAAAGAGGGAGTCATATTCATGGAAAGGGTCAGGAGGCAAGAG
Organism: Oceanodroma leucorhoa; assembly: GCA_030449065.1. NCBI lineage: Eukaryota > Metazoa > Chordata > Aves > Procellariiformes > Oceanodroma > Oceanodroma leucorhoa. Next base: position 10,452,406 of record JASVER010000006.1, on the reverse strand, counting down.
AGAGGCTTTACAATGTCTTTGGCCAAGCCACTTAACTCTATCCTGTCCAGTTAAGGATTGAGCCCTTTCCCACTGCAACACAATTTTTTTTAGCTTTTGCTCTGCATCTGGAAACAACCATCTCCACCACTGTGGATAGCTGCCTTTTAGGAAGTTGTCTACTCCATTAGTAGTGCCCAGGTAAGTTCCTTGTAGGCTTCTTAAAGATGTAAATAGAGGTAAGTTTCCTAAGCACCCTACAAAGGAGCTCAAATTTCCATTTATATCTGTATACTTTGTACGTGTTGCACACACTACAGCATATAGTCTGCACTGTGACCCATAGCTGTGCGGACCTGTGCCATAACCCTTTAATCTTTGGTCTGCTAGCATAAGAGCCAACATGGACATCAGTTATAGCCAGATGGATGTAGCAGGCCGTAAATATTCTCCACACTCTCAGGTCAGACCAACCACCCTTGTCTGGCTCATGAATTGCCCACTGCGAGTGGCTGAGAAACCAGCCTGTGTGCCGGGGAGTGAGGGGAGAGAGCTGGGGTCCACCCATGTAAATCTGTTTCTCAAAGCAGGTCTGCAGCTGAGGCACCTCTGAATGGCACTGGGATCCACGCCAGAGGAGGCAGAGGACCTGGAAACCTGCTGCCCGGCACAAGGCTGAGCCTACTTGGGTCTGCCCTCAAGGTGTCTGTCTTCTCCACACCGCAGTCACATCAGGGAGGTGCAACAGGTACCCCCTCCACACCCCTTACGATGCCAGAGGCTTTTCCTGGCAGCTGCTGCAGCTTTTTCCCTCCAAACCAATGACTTGGGAAATTGATGCTGTCGGAAGAGAACAGTCACAGCTCTATTCACAGCTCAGCCACTTACCCTCCGTTTCACCGTGTGTAAAGTGGGTGATCATTATAATACCCTCCCTCCCCAGGGACATAAAGAGTCAATGAGTAAGTCATAAAAAGGAGTGCTTTGGGATCCTTGGGTAGAAAGTATTCCAGGGCTGTTATTGTTATTGGTAATGGCACATACTTATTCCACTTATTGACACTTCAAGCTACATTAAAGTCATTCCCTAGATGCAGGAGACTTCACACAAAATATATGACCTTCTGTTCCAAAAACACAGGCACCTGCCGGTTGTACTGAAGCAAATATTACCATCTTCCTTTCTCCAGGCTCCTTCACAGACACTGTCTTGTGTCCCCATTTTTCAGCAGCACCTCAGCTTCATCCTGCCCCTCCAAAGGGTCCTAACCCCATTTCCATGGCCAAATGTGAAAGCCTTTACCCCTTTCCCATCCTCCCAGTTTTCTCCACTGCATCCAATCCTCCATTACACTCTCTTTCTCCAGACAGTGTTCCCTCAGCCTTTGTCCTGTGCATGTGTCTCCTGCCTTCTCTGCTTGCTTCCTCAGTAGCTCCTTTAACATACATTCCTACACCCTACCCCCTGCCTCTTCTTCTTCTGCAGAGAATGTGGAAATCTCTGAGTTATTTCATGACTCAGTTTCCCCACTCCCTTTGTCCCGCCACCCCACTGGGTACAATGGGGGGCAGTTCCTTTCCCAAGACAGTAAGTAGGTAGGAATGTCTCTCAGGACCTGTTAGCACAGGAGTAAAGTTACCTTGGAGCTGTAATAGAAGGCCATCATCTGGACCATTAACTTCAAATAACTGCCAGAAGGAGGTGGTAGATGCAGGACATGGGAAGATAGCAGGACTGGTGCCTGGAGGCAGTCTAGGATGCTTGGGGAAGGTGCTGCAAGCAGATACGCGGTACGCTGATTATGCTTTGCTGTTCTGGCATCATGCCCCTCCCCTCCAGAGGAACAGATAAAGGAGGTCATGATTCAAAAGGGCTGTCCTGTCGCACAGCAAACTCACTGAGAGGGCAAGTCCTGAATGGTCCACGCTGGTCTGATCCCACAGAAAGACCCACTGTGAGAAAGCGGATGGATGCATTCCTCCATTGTCCACTCTCCTCCTCCAATGCAGTCTGTCCTGGTGATCTCATCTCCTCAGACGTCCTCCTTCCCAGGCCTCAGACCTGCCAACCCACAGACAGGCCTGTGCATTTTTGCTGTCCAGCTGTGCACGTGTATGGCCACTGTAATGTCTTTTCCTGGTTGTCTTACTGCCATATGAACCTCAACGCAGCCTTAGCAAACTGCTTAGTATGGGCTACCAGCCTTCCTACTCACAAGAGATATGTCACCAAGAGACATGTCCATTTCCCTACCCTGCACAGGCACATGGCACATGGGTGTAGCTGTGGCCCTGGCCCCTCTCTCCTCATCATCATTCAGCTCCCAGTTCCCCCAGACTTGTCCCCTGTTCCTGAGGAAAGGACCACAGTTCTCCAGATGGCCAGCACAAGCTCTCCCCATTGGGTTCCTGCAACCCCATTGCCACCAGGAGATGTCTTCTTCTCCCTGATTGCTCTCCTGTGGGCCATGCTCTGATTTCTGTGCAGGGACATGTCAGCAAACTCATCCAGATCTCCATCTCTTACTAGCAGGGCTTTCTTGGGGTACAGGGTGGGGAGAGACCTCTCACCTCTCTTTGGCTGTCTATAATTTAGATATTTAATCTGGGATGGTCACCAAGGTGCTCTGTCTTGATGGCAAAAGGAGGTATCTTGGTCAGAGGGTTSGCCTCACCTCTCTTAAACACCTATTTGGGAGGGAATGAACCCCCTTTTCCTCCACTGACTACAGCAGGAGTGGAAGGAGCTGATCTAGCTTCTGGATGGCTGCTGCAAGGGGGAAGGAGCCCACACTCGGCGCCCAGCAGGGACCCGAGTCTGCTCCACAGCCCAGCAAACCTCATGCAAATATAGCCTGCAGAGTAATTCCCCCCAGGAGAATTAAACTACCAAAGGGAAAAGGCTGGGAACTGGTTCCCTTGACACATCCTTATGAGTGTGAGCGTGATGGTTACCAGGTTATGCTCAAATGTCTCTTCAAGCTCTTTAGACACTGGCTGATGTCTGCTAACTGAAATTGTAAACCTCTAAACACTGATTAAAAACTACCCACTGACAGAGAAAATATTTGTTAGTTTGCTTCAAGTTTATTAGATGTTAGACCTAATTAAAAGTTCCAATGCGTGGTAAATGCTTCTTTAATTACAGTGAGACAGGAACATTAGAATTGTGGTTTTGTAGAGAAAGTACATCTAATTAGCCTGGTATATTTAGGGCATTATTTCTATCTATTTGAAATACGTTGCTCTACATGTTGCTTATTCCAGTCAGGGCTTTACAGAAATGTGTTCCAATCAAAAAAACACTTTTTTTAATTTCCTCCTACAATTTTTTTTTTTTTAAATGATGTTTAATTTATTCTTAATGAAAGAAACTAGACTGTGAGTCCCCAGAGGATGAATTCCCTTGTTTATGCACAGAACAGATAACAGGCACTGCATGGATCAGTACTGGGATCTTTGTTAAGAGCAAATCATTCAGTCCTTCATCTCGGCATGTGCGTGACCAACAGTAAGGCAAGTTTTTAGGGTGTGGACACTTATTCTGTGACACTGAGATGATCTTACTCAATTTATCCAGCCAGACACATTTCTACGTGGTTGTATTGCCAGGGGCACAATCCTGCCCTTCTCCCATCTCTCCCAAATGCCTTTTCTGACTTCCAGAGTATCCAAGCTCAAAATCCTCTGCTGGCGCCACAAAGTTAATAGACCATTTAATCTCAGATTCATAAGACCCGACCTTTGCTTGAAACTCTTTGCATAGAAACAACCTTCACTCCCCTGGCACCCCTGCCCCACAGCAAGCCTTGGAGAGCAGCAGTATAGAGTTGGCTGGTGTAGTCTTTGAGCTGTGGATCCATATTGTGTGGACAGTGGGATTACCCTAGCTCCAGGCTGCCTATTTTGGGGGGGGGGGCGGTATAATATGTATGAAGGGAAGAAGATGTTGGGGGGACTGTTTTAACCATGTAAGGAACACTTCATGAATTTGTGGTCTGCATTAACTGTAGGCTTTGTTCTTGCAAGTGAGGGGTGGTGAAGTCTAGTGTGCTTCAATAACCTGTGTCAGGACATAGCCCCCTTTGCATGGTTTGTAGGTTTTCCCAGCCTGGTAAAAACTTTCTGAGTAATTCTGGGGCTTTTTTTGTTTTAGAAGTAGCTTTGAAATAGCCATTGCTACCACTGAAGGAAAAAAAAAAAAGGCAAACAAACAAAAAAAAAAACCAACCAACCAACAATGTTTATTGAAGAAATAATTACACTGAAGTGGCAACAAAAAAAGGGGAAAAAAAAATCTCTGCGGGCTGCCAAACTCCATGTTGACAACCTGAAAGTGTTAATTTAAAAGGGAAAGAGAGTGCAAGCATTCATGTGGTCTGTGAATAGGCTTTGCTCACTGCTCTGCATTAGGCATTCTGAGCCAGTCACTCCCAACCAAGTACCAGAAACCACAAAGCTCACATACACACATACACATACAAAAGCAGTGTGCTGAGCTATCACTGCCTCTCGCTGCCCAGGGAAGGGCAGCGATAACCCATGGAGAGCTGGGGTCTTGCCGAGGCATTGCTTTGGTCACTGTCTCTTGCACAAGCGCTGTTGCACATGATGGCACTAAAGTGGCTGCTGGAGCATGAGCGTGGTGTCCTGGCAGCAAATAACTATGACCCTTAAAAAATCAGGCAGCGTAAGCCTAAAACCATGAATCATAGCTTTCAAGTATCCCTACTTACCTCCAGAGAGGTAATTAGAGCCAGAAGTTTCACACCAAAGGCCATGAGAAAGAAGAGGGAAAGGGCTGGTGCATGGAGAGATCATCCCTGGAGAGCCAGTGATACATCTTCCCAAGGACTTTAATGCAGCTGGAGTGCCCAGCCAAGTCTCATGTGTTAAGACTCCTGTGAATGACCTGCTCTCCTCCACTGGGCTCGCATGCCACGCGGTGACAATGCAAAGCCACCGCAGCCCTGACCCCATGATGCAGGCGGTCAGGGAGTGAAAGCCACCTCCTCTGGGGCCTGCATCAGGGCATGGAGGGCAGACGGATTGGGACAGACCTCACCACAGCATGTGCTTACTGCATGTGTGCCAACCTAACGCCGTGGTCCCCCAGCCTCTCATGGTGCGCCACGTGGGGTACAGCCCCGCCGCTGTCGGAGGGGAGACGTGAGTAGGCATCCAGAGGGCTGGCAGCAGCTGAGCAGCTAAGCACTCACCTCCCTGGGGCACCTCCATCGAGTGGGCACAGCGAGGCCGGCAGGCTGCAACCGCTGCCTGGGGATTGTAGTGCTGTGAACCCGAGAACGTTAAACAGGCCAGTGGAGCTGTGATCCATGATCAACACTTCTACAGTAGGGACATAAAGGAATAGCAATAAACTGGTGCAGTACGTTCACCAAAATCAGTTCTCTGAGGGAGGGCACGGGGGGACAGAACAAAAACACTTCTCCTTGCTGTGCATGTAATCCTGCAGCTGGGGGAAATCACAGAAATGGCACTTGGAAACCACTGGCATTTGTGCACATGCATGCGTGTGTGTACATGCAAGGGGGCGGGAGGTCCCAAAACAAAGCCCCACACCCCTCAGTGGGTTCAGCAGTCTCCATCAGAGGAACTGAACTAGCCGTGAGCCAGGAAGTTCCCCCGTGGTTTATGCTGCCACTTCCCACGCAGCACCGGGGAGAGGGAAGGTCTTTCTCAGGGCAGTCCCAGGCTCACATCTAATCAGATCCATGGGGATTTTGCTCAGAAAATGTATCAGATCAGAGTTTCACCACCTCTGTTTCCGTAGGTGGCCACCTAAGCTGCTGAGAAACCTTCCTGAAGAGCACCCTGTGCAGAGAGCCCAGGGCAACTGCCATTTACAGCCAAATAAAACTTTGAAAGTTCTTTTATTCCTTTTCCTTTTTCTCATTTGATTTCCTTGTGCTTTGACTATGAACAGATAGTGTAGGTTTTCCATGAAGAGGTCTATGCACAATAGCTCTGTAGATCCCACTCTGGTATCTTATGGACCGTCATCTTAGGGACTGTCAAAGGTTTCTCAGGGTAATGCTGCACTCCATCAACTTGCTCAGCAATTGTCAGTCAATCCCAGATGCTTGTCGTCTGCTCCTGGGATTCTTGCTCAAATTTATTTTCCCTATTCAACAGTCCTGCTGCATGCAGAACGGAGGCAGCAGGATCAATGTCTAGAGCACCTGCAAATGCTGGTGTAGACCCTCTAGTTGGACCACGTAGCGTTGTTGGTCCTTCCTTGACTATCCGTGGCAGTGCTATGTGGATCACCTGGTTTGTTCTTCACAATCCTGCTAACCCATCCTCGGGGAATGGTCCCTCACAGAGAAGAGTGGTGGCACCCTGCTCCAGCTGCCTATCCACACTTGAAGGGAGGTGCTTAAAACTGTGGGATGAAGAACGGATGAGCCCTCAATTCATGGCAATTAGATGAAGCTAGAAAGTGTATAGTCCAGCCCCACCTTCGGCTGTGCTTCTCTGCAGGAGCACAGGAGTTAGGGACATAGTTCATGGGTCTATGCTTGCCAGAAGGGTTGAGGAGCCCATAGCATACCCAGAATAGAGCAACTGGGGAGGGAAACCAGCTGGGCTAGCAGGTTACATGAGTGAAAGTCCTTCTGGCTACAACATCAGCCAGAGCAAAACTGACAAGAGCTCTCAGTCTCCTGATTTCCATGTGTAGGCTGATCAGCAAATGGGGTCTGGCAGGAAGAGCCCCCATGGGGATACTATCACACCGATGCCCAGATGTGTTGTGAAGATTGTTTTCGCAGCTTTCTCTAGAGCATCTGATATCAGCCACTGTCAGAGTTGAGATAAGGGCCTAAAGGGACATTCATCTTGTCCAGTGCGGCATCTCCTGCGTTCACAATGGCTGCTTTTTCTCCCTTCCCTCATGCCTTTTGTTTACTGCTTGGCTTCACTGCTCGTGTTTTTCCAGGCAGCAATTGTTCCTTTCTGTATATCTGAGCAAGGCTGGGCACACAGTGGGCATTACTGCCATATCGATGCGGTCACCTGCTCTATGCACCTCCTTCAGATGAAACGCTGCCCCCTCCCACTGCTGCCTCCCCACCCCCACCCCCCCCCGGCTCCCTGTAGATCTGTGCAAACCTTCCTATATCCCCACTGCTCACTTCTCCCCAAATCTGTAAACACTTACAGCTCCTTTTTACCCACAACCCACAACATCATCCCAGAGTTAATTCCCTGACAACACAGCTCCCTCCCCAAGCCCAGGCTGCCTCCCCTTGCATGCCAGAGCCTGTGGCATTGCATTCCCCACCCAGCACAGTCCTTTTTATTTCCCCTTTCCTCCCCCAACCATTTGTACTGATCAAGCTTGACTTACCTCTGCAGTTTAAAAAAAATAAGCAAACCTTCTCCTCTGGGGTGAGTGTGAGGTTCAAAATTCTCCAATTTAATGCAAAAATATCATTGGCTGCGAAATTTGCTCAGGATGATGCCATGGTCTGGAGAGATACCTAGGCTCCGTGAGCTGATTTCTCATCTCTGCTGCCCTTCAGGTGAGAGTGCTCAGCCTTCTTGGTATAGTTTCTCTTCCCGTATCAGACATACATCCTGCCTCCTTCACCTGGCAGCAGCTCATCCTCAAAGTGTTATCATTTATTTTACAGACAAGGCTCTAAATGGATAATGGCCAGCTTTGATAGTGGGCTCAGTACTTGAATGCACTATAAAACATTCAGCAGACTCAATAGCTGCCTTTCTGCTCAGCTGCATCACAGCCTCAGGGCCTCCCGCAGCTCAGGCATGCTCTGCCTTAACCTGTCTCTCCCAGGTCTCCGTAAGTCAGGATGGCTCAGAGAGGGCACGTCAACCCAGAGCAGAGAGCTCTCCAGAGGGACGCTGGGCCTGGCATGTGCAGTGTGACCTCCCTCCTCACCTCCACCCAGAGACCAGGGGCTGAGAGACCTCAGAAAAGCCCTTCATCCTGCTTCAGTTGCTTCTGCCTGGGAGACCACTTGGCTAGCCCAATGCCTCCATCTTATGACATAGGAGTGAAGGCATTTTGCGTCCAGCCTCTTAATACTGAGAGATACCATAACTCATAGGTCCTGCCATCTGCACAAGTAAGATGCTGAGGGCTATGCATCTCACATTCACAGCCTGCTCTGTCCATCCAACTCCTGCTCATCTCCCCATGCCTCCATCCAGTGAACTGACTGCAAGCTGCAGAAAGCAGAAGGAGGAGGAGAGCTGACCGAGAGTAAAATCCAGCTGTCAGAGGAAATGTAAGGTGAAAGCAATGGGATCAGAAGGCAGGGAGTCAGGAGGTGGTGGGAGAACTCAGAAGCTTTCCTGGAGTTGTGCTACTTGGCTGAGCATTCGCAGGTCCTCAACAGCCAGTCTGCAAAATCTAAAGAGGTGGGAAGGTTTCTCCTGGCTAGAGATGTCCAGGCTCACAGAAGAGCGACCTACACGAACCAGGCACCACCCAGCCATCAGAAAGAAACCTAGGCATGGGGAAGGAGGAAGAAAGTACATGTAATGCCTCACCTGCTCAGTTTGCAGCCACCCGCCTCTTCGAAAATGCTCCAGCTAAGGCAAAAACCTACACAGAGCCCACTGCGCTGTCGTTTTTCCAACATGGAAGTGGCAGCAGCTTGCTAGCAACCTGCAGGCAGGTTAACAGTATTTGAGTCATGGCAATAACTGGGGTCCCAGCCAAGATGAGAGTGCTGGCCCATGCCATGCAAACCCACAGCAGGAATCAGTAGGGCTTCTGCTGTAACTTTGCAAGACAGAGAAGGTGTGGGGAGCCCTGGATAGCATCACACAAGGTGACGGCACAGCTCTTCCACCCATACGGGTGCACAAAACTATCCCTTTGCAAAGCTGTCGGCACAGACCAGCCCTCAGGACTTACGCCATTTCTTCCCCACCCATTTTGTGGTTCAGCTCTATCCTGTTCCTGGGCTGCTCGTGAATGAGGAGAGCCACGAGACCCACTTGTTATGGCAAGGGGAGCTGCACGGTGCAGGCAAAAGGCTGTGAATAAGCCACTCATGCAGAGGGAAGAAGAAAAAGGATTAAACATGTCCAGCTGTCTGGGCAAAACAGGCTTTTCCACTGGTGTGGGAGAAAACTGCTCCCCCTATGTTATGAGAGTGAACAATGTATAACATTTAAAAAAAACCTGGCAGTTTACTGACTGTAATAAGGGCTAAAATTTATAATCTGCTGCACAGCCTAACAGTGTCTATTAAATCTGCAGACAAAGCATTTGCTGAGATTGTGGGAAATCTACAAAATCACCTATCCTCAGAGTCTCTGGAGATGATAGAGCATTTCTGTTCTTATAAAGAGAATCTGAGGCATCTGGACAGGCTGGATTGATGGGCCGAGGCCAATTGTGTGAGGTTCAAAAAGGCCAAGTGCCGGGTCCTGCACTTGGGTCACAACAACCCCATAGACCACAAGTCTTATGAGGAGCAGCTGAGGGAGCTGGGGTTGTTTAGCCTGGAGAAGAGGAGGCTGAGGGGAGACCTTATCGCTCTCTACAACTACCTGAAAGGAGGCTGTAGAGAGGCGGGTGTTGGTATCTTCTCCCAAGTGAAAAGGGATAGGATGAGAGGAAATGGCCTCAAGTTGTGTCAGGGGAGGTTTAGATTGGATATTAGGAAAAATTTCTTCACCGAAAGGGTTGCCAAGCACTGGAACAGGCTGCCCAGGGAAGTGGTTGAGTATCCTGGAGGTATTTAAAAGACGTGCAGATGTGGTGCTTAGGGACATGGCTTAGTGATGGAATTGGCAGTGCTAGGTTAACAGTTGGACTTGATGATCTTAAAGGTCTTTTCCAACCTAAACGATTCTATGATTCTATGAAAGAAAATGAACATTTCTGAAAACGTGGCTGGAATAAATAAATGGCCAGAGCTTTGCCAGGGTGCAGGGAATATAAATGATCCATGAAGGAACTGGGTATTCTGTGTTCAGGGAAATAAAACAACCCCCAACCAGTGATTATAGAGTGAGGTCAATTTGACCCCAAACCTGCTCAAGAAATTGGAATATCACCGGAAACAAGTACTAAAGATGCCAGGGATTTGTGACAGCATCGTATGATCTGTGCAACACATTAACTAAGAGCCTTGCAATGAGCATAGTGTGGACAACTGTCAAAAGCAAAGTGCTTTCGTTGCAAGAAATGATGCCGCTATGAAAGTGGTGTCAATTCTTGTAGGAACAGCTGGGGACTGTGTCCAGGTGAGTGCTGAAAGCATCAGGTGATAGAAGCAATTGGTTCTGATTGCAGATCCCTGGGATCCACTTTCAAGTTTCAACCCAGGAAAATGAAGGCTCATAATGACAACAGCCTGACTGTAGAGAAGGGAAATACTGCTAGCTTCTTGCTGCTTTAATCCCAAGCCTGAAAGTACTGTTGGGAGAAAACAGGTTGTTTCTGGTGCTGGCTGCAGGCAGCAGCAGTTAAGTGCAATGAAGAGGAATCAGGCAGTCAAACCATCCTTTTGTGCACCACTGAGAGGTTTCTACAAGAAATGCTGAGGAAGCTGGAGTGGGTAGTGCTAGGATGGATGAGATAATGTCTGCACACTAATGACTGCCTTTGTCTTTCTTTGTTTGAAAACAACAGTTAAGTGTACATCAAGGTTGCCTAATGCACAGTGCCAGAGCACATCGCTCTGTAACGCTGTAATGCTCCAGTGCTGCATATCTGTGGGAAGATCTTGGCCAGGAGTTTTGTGTGGCGGCCAGAGACTGACACATGAATGGAGAAATGTCCTGCCGGAGTCTGGTTACCCGCCAAAGACCCCAGACAGGCTGCTCTGCACCCCGTGCATGGCCCAGGTCCATACCAGCCCATCTGGCCATCTCCAGGACACGTGTGTCCCTTGCAGCTGCTGGGTGGTAGGCAGCTGCCTATGCTTCAGCTAGTTCAGCACACCATGAGCAGTGTGGGAATGAGGACCTCCAGGGAGAGGGATTTCTTAGCAGGCTGTAAGTGACAAAGGGACAGGTCCCCTCTCTTAGCAGGTGACACTGATAGTATCAAGGAGAGGACAAGTTCAGTAGGATGTTTTACAGCAGGGTCACTATGGAAAAGAACCTCGCAGCAACACCAGAGGTGCACGAGCAAGACTCATGACCTTGCTACAAGTGGCCATAAAAAACAGAGTAGAAAATTGCTCCTGTAGCTATATTGGGAGACGGAGACTCTCTTCCACACACTGGTGTCATCCCTCTAAGATGTTACTGAGAGAGATACTATACCTCTTCTCTCTGAGTGCTTTAGCCTGCACCACATTTTCAACAGCTTGCGGCCCTTTCTCTGTCTCAGCATCCTCCTGTCCTCGGCACCCTGTGAGGACAGCGCTGCTGTAAACACAGCTCAGACTGCAAACAGGGCTGGCAGTGATGGTCCCTGTGAGAAGAGGAGCTATGGGGCTGTAGATGCGTCAAACAGAGATTGCTCAGAATGCATGTCTTCTGCCCCTGGTTTGCTACAGAGAGCAACAGAAATGCGAGGTAGTGTTAGCATCACAGAAAAGCACCCCGTCTGCCCGGGCCAGGGCAGAACTGATCTCTCCCTTGGGGGGGCTCCATTTTAGTACCTCCACGGCTAGCCCCGCTCTGAGGAAGGACCGTCTGATGTGAGATAGGACACAAAAGGCTTGCTGGCCTGGGAAGAAGACCTTACAGAGAATCCCAAGAGTGGGTAGAGCATGTACCAGTCCAGCACATTATCTTCCTCAAGTCAAGCCTAGCTATGGTGGCTGGGGAGGGATGTGTGCAAGGAGAAAAGCCCATACTTCAGAAAAATTGCTCAGTCCGTCCTTTTCCTGGGAAAGCTGTGGAGGTGAAGGATCTCCCTCCGCAGCCAGCCTGACCTCCACACTCTGGAGCAGTGACAGGGAGCATTAGGAGACCAGAAGTGATGGACTAGGACAAAAGACCCTTTCTCCTGGTCTCAGAGGCCAGGGGCTGTTCTCCGGTGAGGAAAGAAAGCAGCGTGGAGCAGTGCTGACATCCATGCACCTAAATGCTCTTCTCCTGATGCAGGATGGCCTCACCTGTGCATCCTGCTGGCAACAGTCCTGAGGCCATGCTGTTCCTTGAACTGAGCACAGAAGTGTTTTAACCCTGTGAGTCCTGCCAATTAAAAATGCAGAAGAGATTATATCTGAGAGATTTTTGGACTTAAGAAGCTAAAAGTCAAAAGAGAGAAGGAAAGCAGTGCCTGGAGCTGACGTTGCTTTTGGAATCCAACCAGCTTTGGGAGTTTCATTCAATTAAAGATGTTTTTATTTAATAAAATGCATTTGCACTCAGGCTGCATACAGAAACAGACATATGGCAGAGAGGGAGAGCAGCTGGTCCCCAGCAATGGCCTCCCTTGTGCCGCTATCAAGGCACTGCTGCAGCACCTTCCACCTCAAGGGACACCCACAGGTAATGGGGTCCCTTAGTGCTGCAGTGCAGCTGCCTCTGGGGTGGACCATGAGGCAGCACTTGCAGAAATCGGGCAAGGAATGAAGAATATCAGCCCCAAGCTTAGTGCACAAAGCAGTGTCACAAACTTTGTGGTACGGTCACAAAAGCAGGGCTACAGATTGTCAAGGCATCACTGAAGTCTGTGCTTCAGTATTCAGCTACAAGCTTGCTCATCCTGGAGCAAAGCTTCCCTTCATGTCAGACCACACCAGTGATACAGAAAGCCATTGCTGTTTAGCATTTTGCATGTGCCTTGCAGGCTTCCCATAGGGACATTGACCAGGCAAGATCCTGTTTATTTTAGGAGATCTGGTGAAATCTTGACTATGGGGAGACCGTCTGGAGACTTCAAATGGTTTAAAAGACCTAGTTAGCCCCCCAAAGCTAATGAAGGGAGCAGGCAGAAGTGAGTCCCACACCTATTGCATTAGTCTGAGATAGTCTCTATAAACTGCTGGGAAGCCCAACGCTTGCCATACAACAAGGAGATGGCTTGATGAGATAGGACTGGCAACAGACATCCACATAAATTCAGATCTGTAATTCAGCTGGCTTCCTCAGAGGCGAGGGAAGCAGGGGGGAGAGCCTGTGCTCCAGCACCCTCTGCACCCGTGGCAGGAAAGCCAACTGTCGATCAGATGTTCCCTTGGCTTTCTCACCTGCACCAAGAAGCCAGGCTCAGCTACTGCACAGTGGAATCCCTCAAATGAATAGGGCCATTGAGGAGCTCTTGGGAAATGCTTTGAAGCCCTCTTTGCTTCTGGTAGAAGCTGGAAGCTCCCAAGTCTATATGGGGATCAGAAACTCACTAGTTGGGTCTGTTCTGGAAAACACTGCTTTGGTTCCTGCAGCCAAGATCTTCTTCCATGAAACCTCAAAAGGGAGCGAGGAGAAGAGGTGGGTGACAGCTTTCATCTTTGTGATTCATTTCTGTAACCAGAGGAAAAATCTGTCTCCTCCTGCCCACCCTTTAGATGTCTGCTGTGCAAATGCCTCCATGCGAAATAATCACCCCAGACTCCTCTTATAGTAGAAGAGCCATTTGAAGGACAAGAGAAATTCTATTCCAGATGAGGAGAGCAGATGAAGTACCCTCTGACAATGCTTATCAGTGCAATGAATTGCACATTTTGTTATTGAGACCTTAGCCCTTGGCTTTGTTGTTATATATTTCTTTTTTTCTTAATTTTTTTCCTGATGCTAAGTGAGGTCTCAGACAATCCTGACAGGCCGAAGACATACTGTTCCTTCAGAGGGAAGGAACCCAAACAAAGAGCTATGTGCAGAAAAAAGAAGTTTGGGAACCAGATGCAAGTTTTGAAGGAGGCTGCAGGAGTTGGTTTGGGGTCCCTAGCAGGGGATACCCTTGTGTTCCTTCTGGACCCCAAACTTTTGTTCTAAGCAGCTTTTGTTCTAGCTGTCTTACCTGAAGGGAGCTCAGCTGATGGAGAAGTCTGCAGAAAACTCACACCGTTGGGAACACGGTGCAGCTGGCTCTGATATTGTGGAATAATGTGACAAGTAATGAAGTTTCCTTTTTTTGTCACTGCTTGGGCTTTGTGATCAAGAACCATACCCTTATTTAGCAAATATAACTCAGGTGATTAATAAGCCAGCACACAGTTATTCAGAGGGACATGTAGCTAACAGTCAGTGCATGTGAATAAAGAAGTACAAGCTGAGAGTTTTCAGCTCATTTGACCCATAGCAAGAAGGGAAGCAGACAAAAAGATACCTGTGGTCCCCAATGGCCCAAAGACAGACCTGCCACCTGGCAAGGGGGGCTGCTAATAGGTATAGGAATCATTTGGGAAACTGTAATGTTGAGTATCCAAATACTATGTGAAACTGTTATTTAAATCTCTGCATTGCCAGATTCTGGGCTGGTCTTTTCAATCTAAAAGGTGTTTTGTAGCTGAGCTCCTACATAAGACTCGCACTCTCTGGTAAGAGGTAGGTAGTTGGGATTGTCGTATGTCCACTCCAGCAGGAAAGGGTTTCCAACTCTGGCTATAGACCACAAAGAGGTCAGTACACGCCAGGCATTTATTAACTTGCTCTGACATCGGCCTCTGGCTTCTAAGCTCCACCAACACTATTTTTTATGTTTTTTGAACATGGTGTGAAATTTGCTAGTGTTGCTCATGCACCCTTCGTTACAGGGGCTATCTCAAGGCAATATCTACTCCTTGCCCCATCTCCTGGTTTTAAGGCTTTTAAAACCTTAATGTACCACCCAGACAGAAGATTCCTCTCTAATTCCCTTATCTGCTGTGGTGTTCACTCCCCATTCCCAATACCTGAGCAGACTTTCTGAGTTCTCTTTCAGTGTGCCTATTTAAAACTAAAAGCAAAACAAACACACAAAAGTCCACAAAAGCTCTGTGTGTACCTTGCTACCTAGAAAGCAATTCAACCCATTATATTTTGTCCAGTAGTTTTAACATGCAGCATCTCAGTGGTTAGTGCAATGAACATTAGACATAAGCTAATCGGAAACAGAGGTGTTCGTTTAAACAATTCATAGGTTGCCTTTTTTTCCAAAGAACCTCAATACACAGCCCTGTCATACCATCAGTGCAGTGCTACCAAAAGGCAGCTTGCTTCACAGAGGGTGTCAGTCAACTTGGAGACAACAGAGGCAATTTCTGTGAAAAGTCACACTCGAGGAGATGTGGAGCGACCCAGGGAATTCCTGCTTAGAGAAGCACATATTTTTCCCAGAGGAGCTAGGGGAGGGCTCTGCTGTACCTCTGCTCTCCCAAGCACTTAAGTGGCTTTCTGAAATGCAAAACGAGAGCAATAACCTTTCGGTAAGGACCATGCTTAGGGCCATCCCCAGGCACAGACTCCTGCAGGGTCTGCAGGGATTCCCTACACCTTGGGAACTGGGAAGAGAAAAAGGGGCTTGGTCGCAGAGGCATGATCCAGGTCTGTGCATGTATGGAGTTCCTCTGGAAGTACGGCCGCAGAGCAATGCCAGCCAGGGAAGGGAAACCCCTCTGCTGCCCAGTGCAGGGCTGGAGCTAGACCCCCCAGCCATTGCCAGGCAGAGCTGCAGGTACGCGCTGGTGACACAGATGTGCCTGTGAGCTTTTCCATGCCAGCCTAGCCTAATGACCCTGAATCACTACATCCCCATTGCCTAATAAAGGTTGCTTTGTTCTGAGAAGCCTGGCTTGCATGACTGCAAAATATCTGCTTGCTGCCAAGAGAATAAAGTCTCTGACAGGGCAGGGGCTCTTCTGACCTTAGGGGAAGAGTAGTTGTAAGAAAAAGCAATGCTAAAATTAGAGGCTAAGTCCAAAAGGAGTGGGGCTGCCTGTGACTTGTAAGGAGGGAAAGTCTAATGCTAATGGGTGATCCTGGGACTGTGTAAAGGGAGGGACCCCAGTGCAACCTCTGGAAGTGGCATCTAAAAAGGAGAGGCCAGGGAGAAGGCAAGGAGAAAAGGCAGCGTGGCACCAGAGAGGTGACAAGGACACAAATGATGTGCAGTGGAGGAGAAGGAAGAAGCAAGAGCCCAGCTCACACCAGGGAACACTGCCTTGAATCTGGTGTGCAACCACAGTGACAGGGATATGAAGGAGGCAGCCGAGCGGGCAGCAAACAGCATCTGTTTGTTCCGAGTTGATGGGCAGTGTCTGACAAGTGCAAGGTTTGGGACGAGGGAGCTGGAATGTAGACAGAAAACGACCAGGAGAGTCTCCCAGCAGAAGAGCAGGGCATGCTCTTGACTGTCAGGACTGAAGAAGGTCACAAATCCTTCCAAAGGACAGCCAGGTTGGTTAAGGGGCTTGAACCATAAGATGGTGTTGTTGGATTTACTGACGGCTCTGGGAAGGAAAGAGAAGCGCATAGACTCCTACATTTACACAGGCCCATGTCTCTCACTCGGGGTACATCAGCCAACCAGCAGCCCACTGATGACAGACATTTGCCACCTCCCTCTAATCCCCTGCTACCAAAATGGGCGCAAACAGAAACATGACTACAGCAAAAATGTATTTGTTCAGCAGGCTGAAAAAAAAAGCTGGGAAAGCCCCCCAGACCTAACAGCTAGAAAGGAAACTCCTTCTTATGCCATGGATCACAAGATTGTATTATTATGCATGCTGGTTTGCCTAGCTACATGTGTCATCAAACTTTGTTAAGTTATTTTCCCCATTAGCAGGATAATTTCTTGTGGCAAGGAGTTCCACAGCTTAGCACATGCTGTTTGCATCAGCACAGCTTGATGTGCAGTATTGCTTTGCCTAAAGGAGCTGAACTTGCTCTTATTCGCACAGTGAATTCTCTTTGCTCTCAACATGCTGAGAATAAGGGTAGGTGTGAGACATCCATTAGCCCACAAACCTTGTTGGGCATCGCAGTTTAATCCCCTCAGACCTGCTTGCTTTCCAGCACTTGCAAAGCACAGCAAGCAAGGGGTTTCTGCAGGCCTGCAGATTTGCCTGTTACCTGAGGGTGCTACATGCAGCTAGATAAAAGCCTCCACACTAAATATGGCATTCCCAGCTAACCGCACCAGACAGCCAATATTTTCCCTAAAAGGCACCTTTCAGGCTTTAGGTTCCAGTGGACTCCTTTATAAAAAACTGTTTTTTCATCAAGCACCTGAGTCATCCAGTACTCAGGGACAGGCTGAGCTTCTCCTGTGAATATTAGAATAATTCCCAGTGCTAGCACATTGGCGGAGGGTGCCTGGGGAGTGAGGGCAACCCCATCCCTACGTGCTCACGGTGGGGTCTGAGGTTTCACAGACACCTACACTGCCTGTAGTCCTCAGGAGGAGGAGGATGGGCTGGGAGGCTGGTCGTGAGCACGCGGGGACTGTCTGCAGCGTCTCAATGCCACTTCGAATGCGGCACCACCTGGGGACGCTGCTCATTCCCCGCTTGCGGAGCCCACCAACAAACCGAGCCTATGCCTTCTCATTACAGCACCCTCTCGGGAGTCCAGCTTCCTCTCTGCCTAATGTCAAAGCCAGATTCGTATTTCAATATCTGCATGACCTATAATGGACCTTGGTAAAATCAATCAATCAGCTTTCCCTCATTTCCCCACGTCCGACTGCTTAATGGAGGAAATAGCTGCTGCCCAAGACCTTGAAATTCAATGGGTCTATTTTCCCCCACGCAAATGTACCTGACAGTGAGCTTAAAAAAAAGGTAAAAGCAGAGCCTCACAATGACGGTCTTTTTTTTTTCTGTTTTTCAAAGGGGGAATGGAGTGGTCTAAGTGGCTGGTAAAGCATGAATAGGGATCTTCATTGGGGTAAATCCTGCAGGAACACACAAGGATTTTCCCTACAGCCATCAGGCCATCAACCTGCAATTCCTCAGATTTCAGGATCCCGGAAAAGTAATGGGAGCTGAGCAGATCAGAGGGGTTCGCCATTTACCTCATCTGTTGTCACCTATCTCAGAAGGGTGAGTGGAGAGAGGTTCTTCAACTTCTTTTTCTATAGTGTTGGAGAAATGTGCTTATAGGGATGGAGAAGATGACAGGTTCAGAGCCCTGTCATCTTTGTGTTTCTTATCCTCTGCAACTTAAGTGCTAGGACCATGACAGAGATACGTTTGCTCCTTTGTAGAGATACAGCTTGGTGCCAAACCACTGGCAATAGTGAAGATATAAGAACAAACCACAGGCCATGGACATTAGTCAATGATGTACTGTGCTTTGCTGGAAAAGTCTTACAATGAACGGGGGAATCTGCAGTGGGATGGGATGGGACGGGATGGGATGGGACGGGACAGGATAGGATAGGACAGGACAGGGAAGAAGCAAAGCTGTCAGATCAGGTGAAACGATAGAGCTAAGTTCCCAAACACTTTGAAGATTCAAGGGAAATCCATGGAGGGCAAATGCTTAGCCAACATGCCGGGCCACTCCAGACCTCAGTAGCAGGCAATATAGTAGACAATACAGAAACAGCAGCCAGGAATTAATAAAACAGCAGAAGGAAAAGGCTGAAGTGCAGTTAAAACACTGACTGATCAGCTGTGCCAAGAGGAACCATGCCAGGAGAAGGTGATGTGCTGATGCAGGGGTAAGCAGATGATGGGACCATCAGTGTCAGCTAGACCAGTTGCCTGTTGAGGCTATGCATACATCCACGGCAGCAGGATCGTGCAGACGCTGTACACTGCAGCCAGTGGCCCCAGAGTCTTTTATTCACACAGCACCTGTATCTTCTGTGCCTTTTCATCTCCACCCACAGGGTGACCTCTCCTACTGTCCCCTTTCTAGGCCAAGAAATGTTTTATTTATCCAGGGCCATTTGATGCATCTATGCACACAAATTCAGCTTCCCTTTATTCTCTTGCACTTCTCCAGATTCCCATTAGCACAGGTTTGAAGCAGAACATCAGCTCTTATAGCTCTTTACCAGGTTGTTTACTGCAGCATCTCTCTGAAGTCAGAGAAACTGCAGCCCTGGTGTCAAATTCCATTTTAACTACACAATCAGTTATCAGCCCATTACCATAATAAGGAGATTAAAAGCACTGAGAAATGCACAGTTTACTCATGGCTGGGGACTGTCTTCCCAAGTCCCGCCGGTTCCACTTTGCTCTGCCTGTCACTTCCCTCCAGGATCGCTGGGGAGGGAGGCAGTGGGTGGAGGTGATGGGCAGCCCCATCTACCAGCAGAGGCTGGGGCAGGTGACTCCTCACATCCAGAGCCTCTCAAAGAACTGAATCAGGCCGGGTCACCTTCCTTGGGCCCTTGAACGTCTCCTTTCTTCGTTGAGGGTGTAACTTGAAACATTTCTCCAATGGCAAGGTTGGTTTTAGAGGCCTGTTCCCCCTGCACCCATCCTTCTGCCTATCATTCTTCTGGGACCAGCCTGAGAATCATTCCAACCATCCAGAGTAATCCTAGCTGGATCCAACCCCATTTCTGTGTCCCATCTGCAGAGGGCAGACGATAGGGTTTCAACAGCATATACTAAACTCCCATGTATTTCTATTTCAAAGAGACTCAAGGGATATTTCTGCAGTAACAGATGTGCTCCAACACAGCAGGGGGAAGGCAGGCAGGGACCAGGGTGCTGGTGGATGCCTCCTGTGAGCATTTCTCTGGAGTCTGCAAGTCAGAATTGCCTCCAGCCTGCAGTAGCTGAGTGCAAGCGCAGACCAGCGCATTGGTTGCAATTGCGAGTCACCTGCCACCAAAAGCAAATGTCTCACTGAGAGGAAAGCAGTACCTGCACAGACTCCAAATTTATTCATGTGGCATCACTGGGAAACCTTCAACCATCACACTGAAATCCAAGCATTTTACAAAAGCAATTATCTAACTACCAGGTTGCTGCTATTTTATGCAATATCAGTAAAAGCCAGATTTACTTCCTTTCCCCAGACTCTCTGTTTTTATTTTCTGATCAGCTGTTGTCTTTCATTCACACCTCCCAGACCTATTGCCAATGACTTCAGCTTCTCGCTTCGGGAGGCAGGGAGCCCTCACTTCAGGGCTGAGAGGCTGCATCAGGGCAGGAAGGATGGACAATTTTCCCTGTTTGAGCACTAGTAAAGCTGCTCAGCTCCCTGACCAGGTCATTGACACAAGCAAGCCAGGTGAGTAGGCAGCAAAGGCTCTGCGAGCCTCTGCCCCTTGGGTGTCTGAGCTTGGGAACAGATGCTAGGTAGGGGAGGGTTAAGTGAGGAGAGGGCATTTACCAAGCAAACGCCCACAAGGCTGTAACTGTAGCAATGGGAACCGCACTGGGAGCATAGAAGGACATCATAGCCTCTCAATATTTACCTTGCGTGTTGTATTTTCTGTGGCCTGCAGACCCAGAATACTTCTGCTGCTACAGCATGAGAAAGGACACCATCGTCTCAGGATCCAGGTCCTGAGCCAGGTTAGGAAACTCACACTAAATTGCATGGACAAAAGGAAGCATTTTGTACAGGTTATTCACTGAAAGTCTTGTAACACTGCTATACCGCAGAGGAAGCACAAAACTCCAGCTGTAGGTGATCAGTAAGTACCCTTCCCCAGTTTTACAGTATTTCACTTCTCTTCCTGCCCTACCACCTCCTGTCCTGTCCTGTCCAACCAGCTGCTGTGCCCCGAGCTGGGGTCAGCTGTATTTCAAGAGGTAGAATAGCAATCCATAGAAACACATACATACACACACAATCACCTGAGCTGACCCAGGAACTTCTAGCTTTACTTGCTAGCAGAGTTTGAACCCGTAAACACTAGTCCTACAATGCATTCCTATCACTCCCAGAGGTAATAGTAGTAGAATACTCCTACACTAATGTAAGAAGTGGCCCAGGAACTAGACACGACCCAGGAGGGGTTGCACTGGAAAGCAAAGCCGCACTCAGCAAGGCAGTCAAGATGCAAGCAGCTTGCAGTGTCACGCTGAGCAAGGGGCTTCACCAGCCTGGACTACATTTTCCTTACACACACACAGACACATCAAGTTTTGACTCTAAACTTTCCCCCAGCAGTGTTTGTCTTTCACTGTTGGTGCCAATGCAGAGTTTCTTCCCCAAAATGTCCTGCGATGGTTTGGGGCTTGAAGCATGCCTATGAGACTGCAAATACCATTCGAAGGTAATGTGATAGAGTATCACCCTAGTGAGAAGAGTCACTGGGCAAAAGATGTTTGCAGGAAGAAGCACTGGGTCTGCCTGAGCTGTTTACGGCTGTGCACGTAATTGAGATGAGACAGCAACAAGTCAGAGGGAGGGGACAATCTTTCCAGGGTCCCTGAAGAACATGGCATCTGCTGCATGTCTCCTTCCGTCTGGATTAGCCGCTGCCTGGTCCCAGCAAAGGCTCAGAGCTGGAGCCGGGCGGGGGGGGATGGGTTGGTGTTCCCCGGAGACGTTTGCCTGCTGCACCTCTCTAGTTAAGATATCAGAAGTGAGATTTGTCACTTAACCATCTGGAATAGGCAATCACAGGAGGCTGATGCTCCTCAGTCTGTCACACTTTTAAACTGTGCTAATGTCATTCAGATGTTTCACAAAGCAGCCCTGACAAGCACGCATGAAATCAAGATGTTCGCGGAGCCAGCCAAGTAGGAAATGACAACTGGGGAGCAGGGAAAGGCAGGGAAGGGGGACATATTTAGAGGCAGGAGGCTGCGCTGGGGACTATTTGCTTCTTCTCTCTCCCATGGATGTGCTACAGCTTGGACCAGCTCAGACAGGAGGGTGATGCAGCGGCATCTCCATGCCAGGGAAAGCCAGGGAGCTTCTTCCCTGCTTGTCCCTTGCTGCTCTCATTTTGTCCAGCCTCAAGACTGAACCCACGATGACCCCTCCTGTCCTCACTGAATTGGAATTTCTATCCAGGGGATTTCATTCCCAGGGAAGCAAACACATCCTGTAGGACAGTCCTGTTTGGAAACAGGCTGAGGGAAGGTGGAGTGGCCAGATGCAGAAGGCACCCTTGAACCCCACAATGCCGCAGTCCTGTGGGGTTTCTCTGCAGGGAGAGGGCCGGGCACCCTGCGCTCCTGCCTCGGTCCGGGCAGTGCTGCAGGGTGCTGGGGCAGCTGGTTCTCATTTCCTACTGCAAGGTAGGTTTTATCAGCAGGGAGTAGACAGGGGGCTTTAAAACACTTTCTAATTAAGGAGCAGGCCAGCCTGGAGAGCAATTATGTTTGATGCATCCAGTGTTTGAGAAAGTCTGTGTTGCAAGATCTGGAAAACATCCTGAGCTCCAGCAATTAAAACTTCTCCTTCCCATTCTTCCCTGGCCTCCTCATCTGCAGAAATGTCCTTGGTGCACAGCTCTTACCCGGTGTGCCCACTGCCCTGAGCGCAAGGGTGCATGCAGCCGGTGCCGGGGTGAATGCACCCGGAGCGGGAGAGGTGCAAATATGCTGTGTGTGGCGGGGAAAAAGCATGGTGCACTTTAGACTGGAAGAAGATAATTGTAAGGCAACTAGCCACACCTGACAAGGTTAATCCAGCCCCTCTCCCATTCCCCCATCGTCAGGGGAAGCAAGAACTGTGTTCCCTCTGCCCCCTGGTGAACTGTGTTCAAGAACTGTGTTCCCTCTGCAACCCTTCGCAGAGCTGGTGAGCTGCTGAGATGGGATTCATGGCCAGCAGGGAAGTCATTCTGGTATGGTGCTGCCTGCAAGGCAGGATCGATGCCTCACTCTCCTACAGACTCACTCTCCTACAGACTCAAGCTTGCCCTTGAGCCAACCCATGAAGCTGTCCGTGCCTCAGTTTCCCCTGCTGCAAGATAGCAGTGAAATAGCCACAGTGAGGATATTTCTTTTTGTCTATTCAGAATGCCAGCAGAATTCATCAAAACTTTTTTTTTCTTTTGCCTTTTTTTTTTCTATTGCTCTGCAACCACAACAAAAAGTCACTTTCTTCAAAATAATCCAAGAAAATATTTCACTTTTTCAGACATGTCATTTTTGTTGAGCTTTCTCTGCTTTTACCCATGTGGAAAAAGGGGAAGAAAATAGAGTACATATTTGTTATACATCTTTGTTATTGTCTTCCATCTACAAAACATAATGTCTGACAGAAACAACAATCTGCTACCCAAAAAAAAAGTGTCTAGAAAAGGGTCATTTTTTTTAACCAGAAAATATTTCCAAAGAAAACAAGTCAGCCATTTCCAATTAGTTCCTGAGAGTAGAGGCTGCGATGCTGAGCTCACCCCGCTGCTGGTCGGCTCCTTCCCCTGCTCTGCAAACAGCTGCCCGCTTCCCTCTGGCAGGGAGCGGGAGGCAGGAGATGGAGAAGGGCTTAGGAGCCCAAAAGCACGGAGAGACAGAGAGAGAGAGAGAGAGAGAGAGAAGGAAAGGAGGCAGGAAAGAAGAAAGGAAAAGAAAGAAAAAGGAAGGAAAAAGAAGGAAAATCTTAAAAAAAGGAAAATAAAGGGGGGAAAAAAAAGGGAAAATAAAGAGTGAGTGAAGGAGACTAAGTGCTGCTCGCACTGCTGTCAGAAATTAAAATAAAAATCTCCCAGATTAAAAATCTGCCTGGTGCTGCCCAAGCCAGAGAAGGGAGATGGCTGCAGAGGGGGAACCGGGGGGAGAAGAACGACTGGGGAGGAGGCAAGAAGAGCAGGGTGAAAGAGAGGGAAGAGGTGTGGAAGAAGTGGGCGGCAGCAGGGCCCCGGCACAGCATGCCCCAGGGAAGGGGCTTGCAGTGCTCCTGCTCCTTGCTCTTGGTAAGCACCAGGTCTTTTTTCTCATCCTCTGACATAGGAGGCATCATTCCTCCATCACCCCCCCCCATCTCCCCCACCCACGCTCCCTTCTCTCTCCTCTCCCTTTCTCTTTTTCTTCCTTCCAGCTACTTTCACCGTATTTCCATCCTGTTTCGCCCACACCTTCCTTCACTCCCTCCTTGCCTCCTCGCTCCGCTCCCCTCCTCTCGTGCTGCCTCACCCTGCCTCTCCCCCTCCATCCCCCTCACTTCGTCTCCCCTCCAGCTCCCTGAGGAGCTCTCTAATGACTTAAATGAAACACCAGCCTTCTTTATCTTCAATAGCCCTCCTTGCTGGATTCCCCAAGAGGACCCAGCCATGCACAGCAATTAGGAAACCAGTGCCTGGGGCCGCTGCATTTGCAATGTCAGCGTGGAGACACTCTGCCCTCCCCAAGAAGCGGAGGAGGTCTCCATAAAGTTGGGAGAACAGCAGAGGGACAGTGGCTACTGCAGAGTCTCAGGAAGGCTTTTCTAAGCCAGCCGGGTCCCTTCCCCTCTCTTCCTGCCCTCCATCCTCCTTTTCTGGCTGCCAGCATGTCTCAGCCCACCAGCAGCATGGTCCTTTTCATGTTCCTCATGGCACCCACCCTTCAGAGCCCAGCCTCGGAGCCAACCCCAGGGCTCAAAACATGCAACAGCCCCAGCGTGCCCCAGGCAAGGCAGGGTCTGGCTGGGGAACCATCTCTGGGCACACCAAACCCGGTTTCAAACTTCATACAAAATGAGACTCAGCATCGGCAAGCAACAAGGAGGGTCACAGCCCCTACTGTGGCGTATCTGGTCAAAGCCCCTCCTCATTTGCAGACCCAGCAAACTCATGATAGACTCTCTTCCCAGCTCCCCTTGAGCTGACCTCCCAGTGTGCTGGTCACTGTACCCAAGGTACACCATTGGCAACTGACCAGCACCGGGATCTGAGGTCTCTGGTCCCACGTGGGATGGAAGGGGTGGGTAGGACAAAGCTTTTCTTCTGCCCTTAGAGATAGCAGGATGCCTTGAATAGACCTGTTCTTTCCAGCCGTGCACAAGGTTACTCTCCAAAGCCTCTGGTTCCCTTACACCTCCCCCTCCCAACCAAGCTATCAAAACCACTGGTGTGCCAATGGAGCTGAGGGTGCCTCAGCATCACCTCTGAATTTCCAGGGAACTCAGCTCCAGTGTGACCCTTTTGGCTGCTGCTTTCTCCAAAATCTTGGCTCTTCATGCCCTCATTCCTCTTGCTAAAGCATCCCAGACAAAGCCAGACAAAGCCAATGCCTCTCTTGTGTGCTGATGAAAAGCCTCTTTTGAAAAGCCTCTTGGGAAATGCTTCCCATTATAGTTAATTCTGTTGTTCTTTAAAACTAGCTGCCCCTCTCCTCTGCTTTGTCTTGGATAGCCTCTATTTGTGGGAAAACAAGATCTCAGTCCGGGATTCATTTCACTGTTGGTTTTTTTTATCTGAGCAAGTCACCCTGGGGGCTCTGCTTAGTCAGTGAAGAAAACAGACTCTTCCATGACGTAATTTGTCTCTTGCTAAAGTCAATGTCTAAAATAAGTCAGACGAATCAGGTCCTAAAAGCACCTTGTCCTCTCCCCTAGGGAGAAGGGGAGCAAGGGGCTCATTTGGACAGAGACAGGCAGACTGGAGATATCTGAGGCAGGTGGTGAGACCCCACTAGGTCTCCTGAGGATCTGCCCCTGGGAGACCATGGATGATGCTTGGGGGAGATGGATCTGCAAGGAAGGGGCCAGGGTGAGACAGGACTGCATGTGAACATGAGCAGCAGGGATCACAAGGGGATACACCAAAATCTCAGAAGGAGAAAATGAGCCACTTATGCCCCCAAACCTCAGGCTCCTGGCAGCCAGCAGCCCCTCTCCTTGGTCTCAGAGCCTGCGTGGGGCTGGGGAAGGCAGCCTTGTTTTTACTCTAGCAACAAAAGGAGAAAAGTTTTCACAAGGCACCATCTGGTTCTTTTTCTGCTGCTGATGGGTCATTTCTGATGGATTTAAGATTTGTAAGTCCTCTTTAAAACCGGTTTTTATCTCACATATGTCCTGGTATACAGAGGCAGCAGGCTTACTGCATGTCGGCACTCCCCAAGCAGCTCCGGGATGAGCAATTAAGTAGCCGCACGCCAAATCAGGATTAACCGCTCCCCTGTTTGTCTTAAGACCTTTCTAATTACTCCTCCCTACACCTCCCTCCTGTCTCCCCCTCATCCCAGTTCTCCCATCCCCTCCCTCTTCTTGCCCCAGCCAAGCTCCCAAGTGCCCAGACGAGGAGACGAGGAGCACAGGTGAAATCCCAGCACCTTCCTTCCAAAAACCTCCCTGCATGATGGGGGTGCCTCTGCTGACAGATGTCACTCACAGATCCCCAGCTCAGCAAAGCGAGGGATTTTGAGGCTGGCTCTGGCACGTAAGCGCTCAGGTATTCACCAGGAGAAAGGTAAAATAGAAGTGGAGAGGAGGAAAACCAGCCAGCACTGGCTTTGGCTGGAGGAGGGCAGAGAGGGGGAATGAAATCCTAATTTCAGAAGCTCATTGTAGGGTAATTATCAAGCAGCAACAGTAGGCTGGGATGCTTGCTAATTAGGCCACATTCTTTATGACTAGTTATTCTAAGATGTCATTTGACAGACTTGGGGGGGAGGGATGTGCGCATAAAGTTGTTTTTAATTACATTTGGTATGCTAATTTCTGATACAAAATAAATATTTACCAGGAGCAATATTTCTTCATTTCACGCTGGCTGCACCGTGGCATTTATCGAGGGTTACAAACAGGCTGCTATCGCCTGGCCCTCCCTGCTGGCATGTCTTCCCCTCTCTCCTCCCCTCAGCCTGAGAGGGAGAGGGATGGATCCAGCTGTGACTCGGGAGGGGAAAGCAGCAGGGAAGCAAGCCGCAGCATCTTTCCATTTGCCCAGTGGCAACATGTCCTTTCCCTGACAGATGGCCCTTTGGAAGGAGGGGGCCCAGGAGAAGCCCTTGCCCAGCAGCTGGCTGCCGCTCCGGGGCTGGGAGATGGGAGATATCAGACAGCCCAGCCCTCCTATGGCGAGTGTGCCTCTCCAACAGCTCCAAGGCTACAGACCTTTATTCGTACAGCCTCTTCAACCTTTAGCGCTTTCATGGCTTTTTTTTTTCTTCTTCTGCGTATGAATTAACTAGCATTTCAAGAATGGAAAGCTGCTGCAAACTGAAAGCCCCAAGTATTTCATCATGGTTTTGACAATCTGGGAACTTTTCTTTCCCTACAAATGTATAGTCTTGCATATATATTTTTTTCCCGTTCACTGAAGTCAGTTCTTACTGCTACACACTCTGGGTTTCAATAAATTGGAGCTTTCCAGCGGAAAGCCCTATCGCTGTGGCACTTTCTTGATCAAATTTTAGCTCAAACTGCTCAGGTTATTGCAAAGCATACTTCTCTCCCAAGCAGGTAACTGCTGACCTGGTGCAAAGTAGTAGTTAGCTCACTGCTTGACCTGACCTATGCTGTCCACCAAGAGCTAACACAGTCAAAAGACACTTGCAGATCCATGTCCTGATGTTTCTGGTAATATAGCATAGAAGTAGTCAGAGTCACCTGGGTTCAGACACTTGGATCACATGAAGGATGTGCATTACCTCCATCCAATCCTCCAGATGGATTGTTCCCATCACTTAGATCACTTTGATCTCTTTGATAAGTAATGGACTTCTGTGGGATAGAGAGAGCTCATATTACCACTGTGCCATACGAAGAAGTATGTCAGACGCTTTGAACTGCCCAGCAGCTGGAGAATCATCCCCTTATAACCAAACCACCCTGTTCTTTTTTTGCATATGTGAGCCACCTCTCAGAAAACTCTTACCCTTTTGCAGTGTCAATATTTGAAATTAAACCCTTCAATAACTTACCATCTCAAGGCACTAAGGGAAAAGACAGAGAGTGTTGGGGATTGAGAAAACTGTCTAGGGGGGGAACTGAGGGGGATCAAAACAGAGGGAGGGAGGCCATCTGAGGAGCAGAGCTCTGGGGATCATTTTGCCTCACATTGTGTGCACAAACGTATAATCCTCTCTGTTGCTGTAAACTACTGTTTGGCAGATAATCCACTGATTAGCAGTTCAGTAAGTTTTTACACCCAAGCTGAAATTTCTCAGAAGTGCTTAATGACTATACGCTACTTAATATTTAACAGATGTTCTTCCTTCCCTAGTTGCATTTGGGTTGACAGCAGAAGCAGACTGCTCTCAGTCCAACACCGGGGTGTGGGGTGGACCAGGAGCAGGAGCGATGGGGTCCAGCAGCATGGTGACAGGTGTATTAGCTGACATTGTGCTGCCTTGTACCTTGGCACACAGAGCGGAGCCACGGCTCGATGGAGTTCCCTTTTTTAAAAACACCGCATTCCCTTCAGGAGGGCCATTTGTGTCTTCTCTCCATGCCTGTTCTCTTTTCTAAGAGGGAGTTACAGGACGGGATGTAATGATGGACATGACCGATTTAGCCCTGTCTGGTCCATGCCTGGGTACCATGGCATGATTGTTCCTCAGCATCCTTCCAGTCCTATCACCAAGCACCCCTAGATGAGTACCCCCATGCCTTCTCTCCTCAGAGGGACCAGGGAGAAGGTTTCCAGACTGAGGGATCACAATGACAGCTAGCCTTTTCCCTTTGCTCACGTTGACTTCCATTGCTCCAGTCCCCCCAGTTTTGCCTCAGCTTCTGTGGCTCTGGCTCATTCACAGCCTTCAGCAGGGGACAAAGCCCTTCCTCAAAGCCTTTTCTAATGTCTGCTCATGATAGAGTTTGAGTGCCACAGGTATTAATGAATTGTTCATCAGCACTTTCCCTGTTGAATCGGGTGGTTTTATTATCTTCATACCTGATGAACTGAGGGACAGAAACAAAGCCAAATTCATTCAAAATTATCATTCATTTGGGATGCTAGATTTGCAAAGATCTTAAAGTCTGATTTTTCAGGGTTTACATGGGATTTTATGTGTTTGAAGCATGAGTCCATCTGGTTATAATGGACAGCACGCATCAGGCTTATTACTCAGAAAAGGAGGAACGAGTTGCTCCCCATGAACATCTTATCTTATGCAACCTTTCCCCTGACAGCAAGGAGCTCAGGGACAGAGGAAGAAAGCAAGCCGGTCCCTTGGGGTGGGCAGCGTGACATCATCCTTCTGCTTGTTGCATTCCCCTGACTTACTCCTTCCCCACCTTCGCCACCCGCAGCAGCCAGGGCAGCTCTCGGAGAGGGAGCTGCCTCCTGCCTTACCCCACCCACCCACACTCCCCAGGGAGACTCCTCCTGAGCACAGGGAGCTGGGGGGAGATCTTTTAGCAGTAGCGTTGTAGGATGCCTTGTGAACTGAAAACTTTACCACGATACAACAGAGTAACAGCTGCACCAAAAAAATCACCCTGGAAGTGATGTCAGACTGGACTGCAGGAGCCATGGGAAGGCAGAGCAAGCTCAGGCACTTCAGAGGACAGAGTGATCCAGCTGCAACCGGTCTCTACAGAAAATAGATGGGCCGGGGAGTTTTCAGAGATGCATGGCTTTTCACTGGGGCAGCTCTAGTTAGGCTGAGTGGTATTTTACAAACATCGATTCCCGTCTCCAACATATAAACTTGCACTTCCCAACCACCCATCTGTCAGAATTTTGTTCAGTGTGGTCAAAGCAGCAGTGTTTGTTTTTTCCCTAATCTTCTCCTCAGAAATGAATGACCCACTTTAGATGAAACATTAAAACAGCCCAAGGCACATTTCCAGCTTTGAAAACCCCAGCTTGCACAGTTAACATACGGATCAATTTTGGAGCAGGCACAGAGGAATCGAGGTTTTGAAACTAGTGGCTCTAGTCTAGCAGTGAGGCTGGATTTAAGGAAAAGATGGCAGAGTCAGGCTAGCAGTCAAGCTATAGGATTTCTAGCTTCTCTTTTTATTTTGAGTACCATAGCTGTGCCGTTTTGCTGCTGCTGGAAAACCCAGAGATGACACAAGACAAGTACTGCACCATAAGGCTTCTCTGGCAGAGCATGGAGATCCCTAAATACTCTTCCCTTACTTCCTCCCTCTCCCAAGGCCAAAGCAGGCTTCAGCTCTCTTGTGCTTCAGTTCCAGACTAATTTTTATTTCTTCCCTCTGTAGAAGACTTCAACATGTAGGAGAGACCTTACCATACAGATTCCCATGCTCAACCCTAGCTTCAAATTTCATCCCCTTACTCCTTAAAGTAACTCTTTAATCTGGCTCAGAAACCAAGCCTTTATCAGAAAGCACCTGCTATCTCTTTCACCAGGCTCCCCAGCAGAACCACGAGGCACCAGAAAGCCTCTAACACATCAGCGCTGGCTCTACCAGTCTTAACACTTTGAGCACTGACCTACTGATTTCTGGACATCCAACAGCCTTGGCTGTCAGTCAGACAAACATCTGGGACAGAAGTCCCTGTCTCATGCCTGCCAATGATGCTGTCCCCTGCGCAGATGGCTTGTCCCTCATCCCTTGCTGTCCTCATGTGAGGACAGCACAGCCCTGGGTTAGCAGCAGGGGACTGAGATGCAAGGTGGACTGCCCAGCTTTTTGGGCTTACCAGGATGAAGTATCAGCAAGCAGGACACAGGCAAGGTGAGGTATCAGCTCAACAGGTCTTTCCTCTTGAACTGGTAGATTCAGACTCCCTGGTTTTATAAATTCCTACAAAACAATGTGTGCTGGGAAGGGGGATCTCTTCCATTTTTTTAACTTTCTTCTCCATGCTGAAATCACTGGTGATGCTGGACGCAGACAGGAGATAAGTGGAACTAGGTAGAAAAGGAGAGAAGTCACAGAGACAGCCCTATAGAGGAGAAGGACAGATGTTATAAGGAGTGGCAATGTTTGCTTCCACCTCCCACAGGCAGCAAAGAAATAAGTAGGAGCCTTGCCAGTAGAGTGGGATGGATGTAACTGGAAACCTTTTGGCTGCAGAGATGGTGTAGGCCCAAAGGGACATTCATCTGGGATCACACCAGACCCAAATCACCTGGTCACCCCGAGGGTCCACACCAAGCTGTTTGTGGTTGGTGGGTAGTGAGTGTGTGCTGGGACCAACCAGACCAAGCCAGACAAATGACTTGATGCTAAACTGTGTGCCAGCTTCAGGGAGGGAAATCTGAGTCTTGCCACCTGCTTCATGAGTTGGGAGGAGGAAAGAGATCTAATCCTGCAGACAGCTTTCTTCATGCTCCAGGAATGATTTCCCTTGGTTTGGAGGTTCTCCATCCCCCACCTTCTTCTTCCACTTCAATCTCTGCCAAATCTCACTCCATTTGAATTAATTTTAAAGGCACTTTTTAAAGCCTCTCACAAAGGGTTTCATAACGTGTTCCAACAGGAGCCATTGAAAAAAAAAAATCCTCTCCTTTATTATCCCAGCTGGAGAATGCTCTGTTTCAGTGCTCTATAAAACGGTTGTGTATCATGCCCAGAGGGTCTTTGCTGCACATTAAAGCCCAGGGTGGGTGAAATGTCAGTTACAGTTCAGCCAAGATGGGATCCCTTAGGCTTTGAAATGCAGTCTGTGGCTCCCTTAACGTCACCCTGTCCTCCTAACGGGTATAAAAAGGACACAGGGGGCACCAAATAGTGAGAAATTAACATCAGAGGCTGTGTTCATCCTTCCTCAGTCTGGAATGTCACTGCTCCTAAAGCATCACAAACTGGCAGACAAGCCAGATACAGGGGCCAGCTCTGTTAGTAGAAGCCTGGAAAGCACATGGAGAGGACACGTATCATTGCCCCGTGTCTGCTAGAGGCTCATTTCTTAGGAAATCTCATAGAATTTTACAGGTACCAGMTGGTTAAACCAAAAGGTCGATGACTGGGATCAACTCCCCTACAACTCTCCTATTCATAGACCTCAGCTACTCTTCTTCCCAAGCTGGATTGTTCCCAAAACACCCAGTGGAGAACACAAAGCACATTGAAGTAAGGTAACTTCTCTGTACAGTCAAAAGGCAGGGAAGAAAAGCCAGGACTGACGAGAGCTGAGTTCCTGTCCTCAGCACTAGACTGTGGCCAAGTCAGAGCCCAGGAGCTCACTCCCTTGAGTCTGGCTGTGACATTGTCCTGTCTGCCTTGGATGTGTGCCTGGCTAATGGATGGGACCTACTGTCCTCTGATGACAGGAGACAGACATGAGGAATGAACCTCACATGGCTAATCCTCTACCTTTCAAGTGAACAAAAAGTTCTGTCAACAGCCCTCAAACAAAAGGAAAAAATAAAAGAGTGGTTTATATTTAGCTGATGCTGTGGAACCTGCACGCTGCATGCTAATTAGCTGGGAAATGTAACGAGCTCAACTTGAAGCATGGGGAAGAAGAGAGGATCTAAAMCCAAAGATTTTATCCTAACTGTTGAGACTGCAGAAAATTATTTCTGCTGAGTTGTTTGTTTGTTTCCTTGTTTTTATGGGAAAAAAATCATAAGGGACTTCAGTGGATAATGACAGTCTGGTAAATACCCAGTCTCCAGAGAGGTGTTCCAATTAACACTCACTGTTCCTGTTTGGGATTGCCATTGGATACCTCGTTGTGTGGAGAGCAGCAAGGCCGTGAATGGGTGCTGCTGATTGTGATCATATGGCATAGGCACATAGCTTCTTAACCCCTTCATTTAGATCAGGGTTGTGTGTCACCTCCAGGTAGGAGGAAATCAAGGTTAGCATTTGGCATCAACCATAGCAGAGAAGTCACCATTAGTGCTGTGATACCGAAGGGTACCATTTCCCATGTTTCCAGAGATTCCTAGGGCAGTAAACAATGGGTAAGGATGAGCCCTGCTTTCTTTTGGCTTTTACTACAGGGCCTTTTTTCTACCTACAGAAAGAAAAGTGGTCCCCCCTGGAATGCTGTGGCATTGTGGCAAGCTTTCCAAGTAGCTATCTCACCTCACGGAGCTTTGCACCTGAGCAGAAGGCCCACTTCCCAGGG
Organism: Oceanodroma leucorhoa; assembly: GCA_030449065.1. Taxonomy (NCBI): domain Eukaryota; kingdom Metazoa; phylum Chordata; class Aves; order Procellariiformes; genus Oceanodroma; species Oceanodroma leucorhoa. The sequence continues at coordinate 10,419,747 of JASVER010000006.1, read as the reverse complement.
AAAGCAGAGCAGGCCTCCTCCTGACATCAGTGGAAGCAGGAAAGAAAATGCCTTTCTATTCCCCTGCTCAAAGGCCTTTCTATTCCACTCAACTCAAATATTAAACCAAATATGTCTGGTCTGGTCTGCTCAAGTCAAGGTATGTCTCTGGTTTGGTCTGGCTGAGGCTGGTCTGATGGGGTCTGTTTGAATCTGGTCTGTTTTGGCCCTAACTTAGCTTTTTCTGATTTCATGGAGTTTGGTTTAGTTTGATTTGCTTCAGCATCCCTCAGCAACTCATGACCAAAGGTTTTTTGCCAGGTTGGCAGGTTCCTCCATGTAGAATCCCAAGGAACGCAAAATGAGAAAGAAGTTATTTTCTGAGCAGGCTCAAAACCATAAGAAAGAAAAAACAAAAACCCTTAGGATAAATTCAGATCATTGCAACCAGCCAAGCTAACAAGAGGCTCAGCAGCAGCCTTGGAAAACTCAGTGCTGATCTGTTAGGAATGACAATAACATCAGCTGCTGCTTTAATCAACAGATTGAACACAGTAGGGGGGCTCTTCCAATTTGCTTTAGGCTGACAGCTTCCAGGGCACTGTGAAACCTAACCCCTCTGTTCCCTGCTTGGAGGGGGGACATGGACATCCCCTGAGGGTGCTAGCATGGGGCTGTCCACAGCTCAGGGGGAGAATCACCTTGTCCCAAGGGCCAGGGTGAGACCATGGAGGACACCACAAAGTTTTGAAAACCCCAGTCTGGACTGACCATGTACTGTCCCACATCAGAGTGTAGCAGAGAAGAAGAAACCCACCTGGGGCAGACCACACCACCATGTGCCTGTGATCCACCACACACTCAAGTCTCACATCTCCCAACCGCACTTAGCAGCTTCCTGCCTTATCTCAGCTCTCCACTGTCTGGTGCTTTCCTCCGCACCCTTCTCTCACCTGCCATGGAGGCAGGAAGGAGCCTCTTCTCTGGACATCACTGAGGAAATAAATGATATAATAATAATGATAATAAAAATAAACCCTTATTCCCCCTCCATCTGCCAAACAAATGATGCAGTGTGTGGGTGCTCACGTGCACCAGCTTAAGGACTCAGATAGCTCTAAAGTTTGCAGAGCTACCTTTTGTGCTGTGTGAATGTGGGCCGCATCATATACACACATGCTTAGGAGCTCCTTGGATTGCAGTGACCTTGCTGTCTGTGAGACAAGAGTCCCAGCTCAATTTGAGATGTTCTGGCACTTTGTACGCTGGACCAAGGCAAAGGGAATTGCAGTCTAATGAGATGCCGGTCCCAACTGGGATGCTGCTCAAGGAGGGAGCGGACAAAAGAAGCTCTGATAGTAAAAGGCAGAGAAATTAATAGGAAGAACAGCAATGCAAAGTGACAGAGACCTGTTGCCTCCCCAGATAACAAGGGGGCAAGGAATGGAAATGAGGAATGGAAGGCACAGGGATAACGCAATAAAGGTTAAGGTAGGCAGGATGCTGTCTTGAACAGATAGCACAGTTAAAACCAGGTGAGCAGATGGTACGCTCTAGAAACCTCTACGACTGCTGAAATGAGAGACACCGTGGTGCGGGGGAGGCTGCTAGGAACCCTGGGTCATGGGCTAGAAAACAAGAGCCGCTGTGGGTGGGAAACTGCAGCCCTGTTGCTGAGCATGCAGTTTGCCTGGGTTACACTCCTGTTGGGGCTGATCTTTCGCCCAGGAATGCAATCTCTGCCAGATGCTCTTCACAGCTCAGGGGATCTCCACAGCAGACAGTGGGTAAAGGGGCCAGAGGAGAGTGGCCAGTTAATGCACCGTGCGAGTGCACTGAATCCAGAGGCATCCTGTGAGGCTCCTGCAGCAGAGCAGGGACTGGGGGCAGGGGCATTGCTCAGGAGCTGGGGTAATAGTCAGGGCAGAGTGGGACTGGTGCAGAGATCACACCATCTGCACAAAGAACAGAGGTTTGGACAGAGAGACGTGGGTGAGGCAAGGGGAAAACATGAGGGGACGAGGGTTGTGCTCACTGAGCACAGGATCCAACCCCTGCTTCCAGCTCTGGCTCCCACACTCCCAAAGTCTCCTGCCCCCGGGATCCTGGGCTGGCAGGGTCCAGAGGGGCATTTTACACAGCAGACCTTGTCTGCAACAGTGACTGACCTTGGGGAGCCGCATCTGGCCCATGACTCTCCCCCCAACCTTTCTCCTTCCCTCCATACCGGCTCCTCCAGTCCGCACTTGCTGCCTGGCTCCTTTCCTGCACAAATCATTTTCTTGAGCAAACACAATTTACAGGGATGGCGAGGGGGGGCTGTGAAAGGGAAGGCTATTACTGTTCTCTCTGGGTAAAGTGGGCCTCATTACAAGCTCTCTCCATGGCTGGTCAATACTGCTTCCCCGGAGGCTGAGGGACATTTCATTATTCTTTACATTACCTTGTTCATCTCCTCCACGTTTCAGGGGGTATTTATTGAACGCTTTGCATAAGCAGCTTTGGAGCAAAACAGCACACAGAAAGCATGGACAGAAAATACTCTCAACTAATCTGGAGCAAGCAAGTGGGGTCTCCCAGCGTCATCCCCCCGGCCGGCAGCCGCCACCTCCTGCTGTGGGTGGTACCACCATCCTTCTCCCACACTGCTGGAGAAACCGGATTCCTCCTCCTGCTCTTCCCCAGCACTATGTATGGAGACAGAGGTGGCAGTAAGGATGAGGGAACAGAGTCTGTTTCTGGCTTCAGTCCCAAGCCACAGAAAAAGTCTTTTGTTTACGCTATAGACAGCACACCACAAGCCCCGAGATGGGGCTGAACACAAACCCATAAAGCAACTTCTGTTCAAATTACAATAAAATGTGTTAAACTGCTGCTCACCATGATTATTTTCCAATTATGTTTCAGTTTAGCTCAATTACTTTCCCATTGCTGCTCAGTGAATCTTCTCCATTTTTTCCCTTTAAACAGCTGCTCTGTGTTTTTCCCTCCCTGAGGCCAGCTCTGCCGTCTGACCCTCTGATGGGGCAGCAGAGACCAGGTCCTAAGCATCCCATGAGTCCTCCGCTAGGCACTTGTTCCTGGAGGGGCTGGGGTACTGCACACGCCACCTTTCTGGGGAGGGAGCTTCCTTTATTCACCCTTACTTCGGCCCTGGGARCTTCCCCTTTTCCCCATTCCCGATCCCGGGTCCCTCCTGTGCTGGTTTTGATTGGGATGGAGTTAATCTTTTCCATAGTAGCTAGTATGGGGCTATATTTTGGATTTGTGATGAAAACAGAGTTGATAACACAGGGGTGTTTTCGTTACTGCTGAGCAGTGCTTACACAGAGTCAGGGCCTTTTCTGCTTCTCACCCCACCCCACCAGCGAATGGGCTCAGGTTGCACAAGAAGTTGAGAGGAGACACAGCTGGGACAGCTGACCCCAACTGACCAATGGGGTATTCCATACCATATGGCATCATGCTCAGCATATAAAGCTGGGGGAATAAGGAGGAAGGGGGGAACATTCAGAGTGATGGCATTTGTCTTCCCAAGTAACCGTTACGCGTGATGGAGCCCTGCTTTCCTGGGGATGGCTGAACACCTGCCTGCCCATGGGAAGTAGTGAACGAATTCCTTCTTCTGCTTTGTTTGCATGCACAGCTTTTGCTTTACCTATTAAACTGTCTTTATCTCAACCCACGAGTTTTCTCACTTTTACTGTTCCGATTCTCTCCCCCATCCCACTGCGGGGGGGAGTGAGCAAGCGGCTGTGTGGGGCTTAGTTGCCGGCTGGGGTTAAACCACAGCACCTCCTTTCCCTGGCATTGGATCCAAGGCCCTTGGTGCAGCACTGCTGCCCGTCCGGGGGGCTCCCGAGCCCAGGGGGCTCAGAGCAGCCTTCCCCTTGCAAGGCAACAACAGAGCTCAGTGGACAATAATCCCTCTTTCCTTTTGTTTAATAACCCTCATCTCTCTCTCTCCCTGCCTTTGGATGGGCCTGGGAGGCATAGGGATCTCTCTTTGTTTTGGATGCATCCCTATTTAGGAGGTTAATTATGAAAACTGTAATTCTATGGCCCTCCTAATGTTAAATGGAACAAAGGTTAATTGATGTGATTACGGCTCACGAGCTAAATTGCAGTCCTTAGTGGGATGGATGATTTCAGGCATATGGGCTGCAATTATTTCTCCCTCTTGGCTCATCAGGGTTTTGCTAAACCCATAGTAGGGACCTAATGATACTTAATGGCATGAAGATAAAGCGGTTAATAGTTACGTAACTCTCTAAAGTTTAGTGTTCTTAAAGCTGAGCTGACTGCCATAGGGTGTTTTTTGAGCAAAGGACATGAAAGCCGAATAACGGTCATATCAGGTAAGACCAGAGACCCATCTCACTCAACAGCCTCTCTCCAGCCAGCAGCAGATGAGGGCAAGGCAAGCACGCTCCCAGATTTCCCCAGATTACTCCCCCAGCCATCTTTGGCTTAGAGACGTCCTGGGTCACTCGTGGCATTCCCATGTTTAATACTTCACAATGGATTTTTCCTTCACAGAGTCATCCAGTCACATTTGGGATGCTCCAAATGCCTGCTGCCCAGGCATTTCACTGCTCAGCAATGCCCCCGTCGCGGAGCCACCTCCTCTGGTCTTTTCTGAAACTGCCACCTGCCAGTTCCCTCTGACCCCCCAGTCCTGATGCTGGGACAGAACAATTGTTCCTTGTTCTCCTTCTCCATGGTACTCACGATTTCATAGCTCCTCACCTGTCTCTTCCAGGCAGGGGGATCCTAGCCCAGTTCATCATTTTTCACACTCAAGCCATTCCCCACCGTTGGTCATCCTTGCTGCTGCCCTGCTCTGAGCCTTTTTTAGCTCTACTATATCAAACATATTTGAGCTGGAGAAGCCAGAGCTGTATACCCTACTCAGCACGTGGGCAATGGCATAATGATGTTCTCTGCTTTACTTTATTTTCCTTCCTACGGCAGGGCTAGCAGGAGCTTCCTCCACCTCCGAACCACCTCATTGAACTGCCATGCAACACACTCAAAAGGATCACATCGGGTTTGCAGCAGATATATGACCCACTGTGGTGTGAGACGTGGATGAAGAGCTTCAAGAAACATAACAGAACCTCCCAGCACTCAGAGATAAAAAGAAACTCCTGCACTCAGGACTTCCAAATCAATTAATAATGTCCTCACAAACAGCTCATTCATTGCTGTCAGTTCTCCATCAGAGCTATAAAACAGCTTGAATTAGAGCAAAATATGCCTGACTGGTGCTGAGTTATGCCTGGATATAATTCTTACAGTGTACATAAAGCACAGTTATAGAAAAACCTATAGATTTTCCTTGGCCCTTTCCTCTTCACTTTAAAATCCTCTCTGGGCAGAGAACAAGCACAGGGACTCTAAGCCTCAGAGGAATCCATATGCGAGAAGTAAGAAAAACTAAGAAACTGTGCTTTCTCTCACAGTGGGCACATTTCAGCATTACAATTGCAGTCACTGATCCTTCTATTATAAGAACACAAGTAGTCATTCTGGATATACAAATATTGAAATTCCACACAGTATTGCCATGGGTTGCTAGAAAGACCATTTCCTCCATCCATGCACTGGGATTTCAGATGTGTTCTCTGAATTTCAATGGTGACCATGCAGATGAACAAAATAATGCACATTTTTGATGGCACATTTGGCTAGAATGGCATTAAATTTACAAGAATAAATTCAATTAGTAGAAACATTCATTCCCCAGCATTTAACTTATTTACACTGAATAAACACATCAGACAAGCCCCTCTCTAGAGTTTATGCACAAATGCTTGGCAGTGGGGACGTACTCCTTGGTGCGTGTGAGTATAATGGAAGGAAATGAATAATTTTTGGAAAATAATAATTATTTTGCATTTATATCAAATGTTATATTCAAGGATCTCAAAGCACTTAACAGGTGAAGAGTGATACAATGCTGCCTTTTTTTAATCTGCAGCACTTGCTTATATGGACTTATACCTATAGCATCACAGTATTTTACTGGTTGCAGTACACAGGCCCTGAACACAGAACTCCAGCCATCCTGCAGGCACCCTCCCTCTGCCCAAGCAAAGGCACTCCACGATGACAGACGCCACAGAAAGAGCAAGCAGACCTGAGGGCACACGCTGGCTCTTTGCTAGGGCAGAGCTTTGTGCAGGGAAGCTGCTCGGATGATGCTGGGGAAGGAGCCAGGCTTTACTGCTACTGGAGGAAGAGCGATAATGCCCAGAAGATCCTGCCAAACTGTCCCAGCAGAAGTTGTCTCCAAATCCAGACATTATTTTAACCTCAAAGGGCTTTGGTACAGAGAGGCAAGGAGTCCAATCCAATCTTATTTTTCGTTCTTGTGTGCAGACCTTTTTTCCTCACTGCTAACAGTGACCAAGAGGTGAGATGATAGCCTCACATTCAGGCCCTGCTATGTCAACAAGCAATGTGGTTTTGTTGGGACAATACACTCATTCTCACCCATTCTCACCTGTTTCCTAACAGCTTGAAAGAGCCAGAGCCAGCTTGCCAACCGCTGCTGTCACCTTTAGATTTCTCTTAGGTCCCTTTTCTTCATGCTCACACACCTTCCTGTCTCCCCGCTCCCGGTGAGAGCTGCTCTCCTTCAGAGGAGCAGAAACCCCAGCAGATGCTCATGCTTCTCATATTGGGGTTGAAGGGAGGGGGGGGGCAATGCAGCTGGGGCTCTGTGAGTTGCTGTCTTTGTTAGGGAATGCAAATGGGACTGCTTGAACTCATTTCACAAATGGCTGTCAATCAGCTGATTGATAAATAGCGAGGGGTCACTCTGAACTTGGCAGCAGAGAAGAGCTGCATAATACAGACCAGCTCTTCCCTCCCTGCTCTCCACCACCGCTCCTTTTGTTTTCAGCATCACAGGCCTCCGCTTTGCTTCCAACTAATGTCTCCTTTGGCAAGTCCCTTCAACAGGCTGCTTGAAAGGCACAGCTCTGCTGCAGAGGGAGGATGAGATTAAACGGAAGGGAGAGACAGGAGGGAGGATGAGGAAGGCAGGCGGAGATCAGCAACGAGATGGGAAGGAGAGATGGAGGGATGAAAAAGCAGGGTGCAGAAGGCAGCAGGGGAGAGACAAAAGGAGGGAAGGAAGGATCATTTTCAAGTTGTTAACAGCATGGTCCTGAGCGTACCTTCCTAAGCATGCCCACAGACACCAGGGACTTTGACCGTGAGCAGAGAGGGAAGCAGAGAAGGGGGGCAGGCAAACAAGCTGTAGTCCCAGCAGCCAGACAAAGGGTGCCTCCCAAAGAGATGCTGTTCTCATTCCTGCAAGCAAGATGCTGATCACTTGGTGCTCTGGTCTCCCAAACAGGGACTCCTCTCCCTCCTGCCTCTACCATAAACCTGGTCCTGTTACTGGCCCCCCAGCAATAAGGGTGCCGAAGGGACCCTGCTCCTTCGGGTGCCAGCAGCGTTTGGAGGGACGGCCAAGGCAGTGCAAATCCCTGGCCTCTTCTGTTCTCTGTCTGCAGGTTCATTTGCTCAATCAAGCCTTGGCCAGAGCTCAGCAGAGATGCCCAGGGTCACTTTATCTTGCCTGTTTGTTTGGGCAGCCAGTCAAGCAGCTAGTAGCAGAAACAATGGGATTTTCTCTTTTGTGCATGCAGCCAAAATTAAATATTATTTGAACTTGCTGCTGGATCTGCACCAAATGAGCCCCCCAGGGCACGAGCTGTCAGGCAGTGGAGGAGGGGCAGCCCTTCCCAGCACAGCGAGAACTTTCCCCACCAGAGCAGCACAGGCAGCACGGCCAGGAGATCACCCCCACTCCTTCACATTGCTTGCTGACAGAAGGCTGCCCGGGCTGCCTGCCACAGAAGAGGCTGGTGGCCTCCATCCTGCTTCCTCCTCCACCTGCAGTGAGAGCAAGAGGCACGGGACACCCACCTCTGCATGTTCAGGGATGCACCTCCAGCACACGCACACCCACACACTCGCCAGCCTCCCAGGGAACTTGGGTGTCTCCCACAAAACTCACTGGGCTCAGGCCCCTCTCATGACTTCTGCTTTGGGCCAGCTCCAGGACCACGAGGGTCTCCTTGGTCAGCTGCAGGAGGAACGCTCGGCATTGTCCAAACACAAGGTTCACCTTGCAAAGAGGCCAGCAGTGGCTTCCAGGAGTCTGAGGCGCCCTCCTCTTGGCTGACTGCCCTGGGAAATTCGGTCCCTGGCTGTCTCAGCAGCTGACTGATGCCTCGCTACGCTGCGCCCTAAAGTCCGCAGCGAAGGAGAGGTACTAAATATGGATCTGCTCTGCAGACATGACTCACACTCCAGCAGGGTCATCCTGCTCAGGACTTGCTTTTCTTAGCCCACCGTTTTCCCCTGCTGCTGTCCTTCCTATCCACCCACCCTCCTGCCAGGGCTGCCTAATATGACCATGAAGATAATGAAATCTATTCCAGTTGTTAAAAGCACTACTTGTGCACAAATTTCCTGTTCGAAACACGTCCAGCAGGTGCCACAACTTGCAGCTCCTGCCCTTTCCCAGCAGGCGATCATTCCTTACCCCCCTCCTGCCCTCTCTGCTGGCTCCAGTTGAAGTGCAGAACCCCAGGACTAATGCTCGCAGTGCCAAGCTCCCCATGTGCAGGCAAGGAGTGCAGGCAGGAGGCCCCCCTCAGGGCTCCCAGCCAAGGGCTGTTCCCCTAATTTTGTAGCTGGAGCAGCTCGCGGTCAAGCAATGGTCCAGACAGACTGCATCAGTTTCTGCTGAAGCAGCTTGCTTTGTAAGCTCGTGGCAGCCCCAGTCTGTGAGGTTGCCCTGTGGAGCAATTGGCTGGGATCAATCTCCTCCTCCAGCCTCCTGTGCCGGCTGCGGGCAGAGGGGCCTGAGGACACCTCAGTCTCTGGGAGTGCTGCCAAAAAAATCAAAGATTGACCAAGTCGCCAGGGTTGGCACGGAAAGAGYGTGCTTTGCCAGTTTCGTCACCGGGAGAAGCAGTCCCTCCTCCCCCAGGCCCGGGAGAAGGAAGGGGTTGATGGAGGAACGCTCGGCTGAGACCTTTCTCGCCAGCCTCCCCACCTCACAGCACAGTGCCGTGATGGCCATGAGGCTAAGAAAAAAGGCCAGGGCTTTTTTTTCAAGCACACATCACATTTCCAGGGCAGGAAGGCTGCAAGCCTCTTAGGAAGGGGTTCAGGGATCTCCTAAGGCAAAGGCCCCGAGCGTGGGGAGTTTGGGCTCTGAGGATCCTTCCCTTTTCCCAGGGGCATCTACGGGAGAAGTTTTATTGGAGGGAGCAGCACCTCACAGAGGGAGAGAGGCAGCGAGAGGACCAGTTAGGGGGAAAAATCAAAGCGGTATGTATGCTAATGGGAGGCTGAGGCGAGGGAAGGCAGCTTCCCAGACAGGCGGGAGGGTCCCCTTCCTCCCGCCCCCTCGGGGGTTCATTACAGGCTGGTATTTGCAAAGCGGCACAGCCATCCGACCAGGTGTCACTCCTCGCCACCCCGCGTATCGACAAATCCCCTCCCACGGGAGGCCAGTTAATTTGCTTCCCGTCTATTGATCCCTGTGGCAAGTCACCATTAGCGGCAGCTCCGCCTGCCTCCTCCTCCTCGCCCTGCTCCACGCTGGCGAGGAAGGGGAGCTGCAGGCTCATTACTGGAGAGAGGCATTTACGGGCGACCGGAGATGAAAGGTGCCGAATTGCTCCCTGGGCCCACTCCCCATCAGAGAGAGACCCTTCTTATTTATAAGGCCGGCAGCGTCACCCTGATTAGCGAATGCTTTCAGGCTCCTTCTCCCCTGCACTCAGCATATTGATTAGCCTTTGTTCGCTGCTTTATGATCCCGTTCGTTAATGGGCTGGGAGCTTGCAAACGGGCATTGGATTTCCTTTTAAATCTGCCTGAACGAAGGAACCGCTGAGTGTTTACAAGGGGGAGAGTTACAGTCCTGCTGCCACCGCTAGCAAACTTCACTGATGGCTGAAAGTGGGGTCACCCCCTCTCCGCATCACACCGCCATCCCCCTCCACCTTGGCTCCTCGTGGCCACGACATGCTTTGCTGAGGGAGAAGAGGGGATGGACCAAGGAGGTTCGGGTGGCTCCTGCCCTTTGTGCCTTATCCCACCCCATGCTCCCTCCCAATCTGCGCCCCATCGGGGATGCAGAAGGGATCGGGGCACACCACAGCTTTCTCCCCAGGCACATGGCTCTGTGAGGTACTGGCAGCATCCCCACCCTCTGCCCCATCCCCGATACTGGGAGGAAGGAGAGGGCACCAGTCCCCAGGGAGATAGATGGGGCGTGTTCCTGGACAGGTTATTCATGGCAGGCAATTTTCTAAGCAGCTGACAGAAGCAAAGCAGATGATACTACATGTGTCTAAGGGAGGGCCCCTTCCAGTACCACACACCACACTCCCCTGGGCATGGCATCAGAAATTTTGGGGGTAATGCCAGAGCCTTGCCACAAGCCATGGCAGATCAGACCCTTGCAGTTGATCCTTTTGCTGTCACTTATAAAAAATAGGTTTAACTCCCCTCTCTCCATGTCACTTCCATTATTTTGAATACTAACTAGGTTCAGTGAAATGGCAGATGGCTGGCATTCCCCCTAGGAGGAAAAGAGGCTGAATTGCCTGATATATATTACACGTTCAGTCCTATTTGCTTAGCTGTAGATCTGCCTGTCCCAGACTTTACTAGGCCATCCATCCTCTTACTATCAGACACAGCCAGGACGCCATCGCTTACTCCTAAAACTTTGATAAAGCTGACTCTGAGCGTTATGGCCCAAGGTGCTCCTTCCTCCAGTTTCAGGCTTCGCAACCTCCACTTCCTTTCCTCACTGCAGTTTGATTTATGAAGCTGTAAGGTTTCTTTTCAATATCACCAAAGTGGGTATTTCAGGGTCATTTTGATAGCAGATTTTCCGGTTTGGAAGTGTTGGAGTGTCCCTCACAGAGCTCACAGCAGCCTCTGGTAGGAAGGAACCTCCCCTGCCCAAAGATACATCTCTGTTTTTTGAGCTAAGAGTCATTCTTTCAGCAGAAAGTCAGTAGAAAGCTATTAGAGCCGCTTGAGCTGGCTATTGCAGGGAAACATTATTGCTTGTACTAAGCTAATGTATTGCTTTTTCTTGCAATACTCCAATGTATTGCTTTTGCTTGCAGTTCACTGGGTCTTTCCAGGGAGCCACAAGCCTAAACTAATGTTGCAGATGCATTTTCCAGGTACACCGTACTGTTACCCGCTTCCCTTATTCAGAAAGCAGGAATGTAAATGTAATAGGCTTGATGCAGAGTTGTTGGCACAGTGAAGCAATAATAAAACCAGGACTCTCCAGCCTCCATGTTGCTAGGAAAGTGGGAATTTGATTTATATCATTTAAAATGGGCAAGGTTCAGGACTTTTAGCACTTTGAGATATGTCTTGGGGCTCTTGTCTTTGAGACCAGGGAAGCATTTCTGGGGCATGACAGGCATGGGAACAGCATCCCTGTCAGTAAGCAGAGTCCTACCTCCTAATCTGGAGTCTCTTCTAGTGCAATGGGTCCCAGTTTGGCTGAGTCCTGTTCGATCCAAGTATTCACTGGAGACCTTCTGCCTTCCAGGCACGAGGGACCTTCATTCTCATATATCTTGCTCAAACGCTGCAGGACATTGCACGCGGCAAACAGCAGAAATCCCACCCAGAGGGACAGGAATATCTGGTCGTGACACTCTCTTCCCCACCAGTGGCCATGTACCCAGCAGCCACCAAAAGCAGAGCCATTTTATTCAGGCATTTCTTCCCAGATTGCACCCACCTTCATTACTGCGGAAAAACACAGTTCCCAAGGAGTTTCACAGAGCAGAGCCCATTCTCTGGTTCTGCTGTCTTAAAAATCCCACTGTGGAAGTAGTTGGAGATGATGGTTTTTTCTCCAGGGCTGCATCTATCTGCTGTTCTCACTGAAGAAGGAAGCTTGCATTATCCTCTGGACTATGTGTTACACACTGAGGCGATGCTCACATCTTCAGCTGAGTCCTCAGTTGGCTCTGGGACAGGAAACCTGCCAGGAGAACCCAGGAGCCACAGGAGGTAGCCTTGGGGAATCAGTAACAGGTATTTCTAGTCTGCTGTGAGGTTCCCCTCTGGATCAGTACTGATTTGCGCATCCCAGATTAGCTTTAGAGATGGACATCTTTCGCACCATTGTGAAGTTATAGCACTGATGGTTGATAACCATCCAGGATCTCCTGATGCTTTCTGGAAGAAGGGCTTCAGTGCTCTCATCAATCTACAAGTGAGGTGTTGACCTCATGGAGTCCTGAGGATTGTCACAAAAGGTGCAGTGTTTTGTGGGACACCCCTCAAATCAATGTCTGATTATTCCTTCATGGGAAATGGGGTATCACTTACATCACTACAAGAGCAAACACAAGCCAACGCAGAAATCATGCTGTAGCTAAGACAGATGATTTACAATAAGTTACTTATCAGATGAAACTGCTGCTCTGGGCTTACAGATGATGCCCAAACCCTGTTAAGACTCCCAACTCACCCTGAAACCCAAAGAGAAAATCTGACTGGAAGAAGCTTTGTGGATCAGCAGAAAACAAAGTCTTGCGGAGGCTTTCTGCTAGATCAGTAATGCCCAAGGGGACCTCATGAAGACTGATTCTCCAGAGGCAGAAATATGGAGCTGGAGACCTCATTTGGGGATTTTTCATTTTCCCATCTGGAACATAACAACAGAGTGGAGATCCTCAATGCCAATTAATTTAAAGCTGGGACAGAAATTGCCAGCCATCTGTAGCAGAACTAGAGGAAAGTCATCCAGAGACTTGTACTGGAAAGCCAGAGAATGGACTTGTGGCTCTCTCCAGTGAAATTTGCCTGTGCTTTGCTATCTCTCAAAAAAATCAGAAGTCATTTTCCTTTTCGGTGCATAAGACATGAGGAAGGGATATGTTTGTGCATACAATCCACAGATAACCCAAAGCCCAAAGCGTACTGAGATGATCTTTAGAGGGGTCCTGGCTGGAAGCCAATTGCATTATTATGAAAGATTTTACCTCCTGAGACTTTAAAAACTTGCTGCATTCCCTCAAGGGTAACTCCTTTCCTAGAAGCTGCAGCAAGGCCTCTGGAATAAACTTCACCAAAGAAACACTGTAATTTATCAGTGCCTTCATTTCTGTCTGTAGTCTGTCCTGCTGCAGCATCCCAATCCATCCACCCACATATCTAGTCACATTGAGGCAGCAAAAAGATTACACAAGTTCAGAGGACCTTTGGAGCTGACTTTCTGAGAAAACAAGTTTGTTCTTTATATCCATTTCTTCTTTGCAAACAAGAGACACAGAGACACTTCTTGCCAACGCCCTTTCTGCAGCGCTCCCTGCCTCCGAGCAGCAGCTGACAGCAGGATGTTTTGCCTGAAGTCTGCAACTTTGTCCATCTTAAGAGTGCTTCGGATTTATCGCCATCGGGAGAGCCAAAGATCAAAAATTAGTCGGATGGGGAGAGAGAAGTAGCTCAGCTGCTGTAAGACAGGGAAAGGGAGAGAGCAGAGGAATACCTTTTGTTCACCCGAAATGCCCCCGTTCCCAGCAGTCCCATCCAGGAAGACTCTGGCAGCTGGCTCAGGTGCTCCAAGCCTGGCCAGTGCTCTGTCCACACGTTCAAGGTGGAGAGGCTTAGCTCAGAACTCCAAGCTGAATCCTGCTGTAGTGTCCAGGGAAACAAATCATCCCTTCCTGGTCAGCCTCTAGCCAAAATTAGGAGTAGCTGGTCCTGAAGTAAAGAGCACACAGCACAGAGACTGCCCTTGTATTGCCTTGGAGATGTCACACAAACACCGCCAGCCTCTTGTGGGACTGCTTTCCATCTGGTACATCCTGCAAGTGATGGAAACATGGCAGGACAAGGATCCAGGAACATTTGAGGAGATAAAGGATAGCAAAGAGGCAGGTGAATAGTATAAGATTAGAGCATAAATTGGATTGGGGTAACACAGAGGTATCCTGAGTGCTATAAAATGCCACAGGTAGGGAAGCAGCTACATAAAATGTAGCGGCAGTGTAAAAATCAAAGTCTGGCACTAATGGCTGTGATCTTTTTTAATCTATTGATTAAACTAGTGATCCTTTCCAGCCCTAAACGCTACTAATCTGTTGCCCTGGGAATAAACTTGAAGCTGGGAAGGAATAAGTTTCCCTCTCAGGAACACTTTTCAAGCTTTCAGTGTTTTTATCATGCTGAAGTAGGCTTTTGAGATTTCTCATAAAGAAAAAAAAACTAAGAAAAAATCATGGAAAAGGTGACACTCCTCTAATAGCCAGGGAATCAGAGTATATGGAGGGGAACAGCACACCCCAAGTTTAGTTAGTACCCTAACTGCCAGGTTTGGGTACATTGACTGAGCCCTCGATGCCTCTCCTGGCAGAGCTGTCCCACGTGGTAACAAGTAATTAGGAGAGCCCCATGCCACATAACACACATACAGAGACAGAGAGGCAGATAACCTGGAGAGACAGACTTAAATTATTTGGGCAACTTTGAGGTGCCACCTCTTACTGTACGTAGAGCTGCCATTTCTAGGTGGCAGCTGGGAGGATTTAACGTATTACAGCAGCACTTCAGAGCCACATTCAGCCTGCCTATGAGCCCTCACTGTGGCACCCAACACCTACAAACTGTACATGAAGYGAGGCTTGGGCAGTGGAGGACCAGAGTCAGGCTGAATTGCTAATCTCACCCAGCCAGAGCAGTTGTAACATCTGCAACAGCAGTGGCATCCTGAGTATGAGGAGAAGGAATGAGCCTGGAGTCAGCCAGGAGAAGAGCTGGGACCCCTTTCACTGGAACCAAGTCCCCATCCAGACACACTGGGATCATCCATGTGGGTGTCAACATTGCTAGACGCATCCCCGGTGACAAACACGCATGTGCAGATGTTGTCCAGTACCAGCAGTCCATTTTTGTCTCTTCCTTATTCCCTCTGAATCATCCCCTACAAATAAAGATTTTTCTGTCTCTCCCTCCTCTTGCTCTCATTGAAGTCTAGAATCGCCCCAGCTCCCTCCCTCCCCTCACGCCTGGGCCAATTTAGAGTGTTAATTAGTGATGAATTAACAGCACAAATCCCATTCAAAGCCCCAGACCCACTATGATGAATTCCTACGAGGGACCTGACAAATCTTATGTTAATATCCTCCTTTTCTTCATCAAGCAATTACTTCTCACTTCATTTGTCTGCAAAGGCTGAGCCCACACTCTCAGCTCCGGTGCTGGCATGTGCGGTTCAACTTTGTCAATTAATTATTGAACGGCTTATTTCATGCTGTTAGACTATTAAAAAAAAAAAAACACATGTGAAAGCACCTCCTTAATTATTAAATTTCAACATGTTGGGCATTAAAGCTCTTAGAGGGGATGCTGACACAAGCCTTTCCCCTCCTAAAACTTCCTGTCATCACCTCTGCAGCTGGGTCCCTGCCTGGCTGATTTAATCACGGTGGCATTTCACCTTGCCATGCGGAGACCGCGATGAGTCCGGCTCTGATCCAAAGCCTGATGAAGTCAAGGAAAAGATTTACATCATCTTCAGAGGGACTCGAGTCCTTCCCAAAGACTTATGTGCTCTTATGACATGGGTGCTTTGGGGATCTACCACCTTTCTGACAAGAAACATTAGGAGACTAACTAGCGTAGTTGAGACCAAATATCCTCCTCGACGAGGGTGATTCACAGAGGTTCAGGGCAGAAGAAATAGCCCATTATCTTTGCCCTCCCTAATAGCACGAACTGCAGTCAGCAACCCTTGAATTAAGCCCAGAAACGTGGTGTCTAGGCTTTTTTTGTTGATCAAAGAGCTGAGTCCCAACCTTAGTGCTACTAATTGTCTGTACCCAAAGGGAAACTAATTCTTTCTTCTCTGTCCAAGCTGCCAAAGAGCAGGATTCAGTCCCAAACAGCCTCCTGCTCCCCTGCTCCCAAACCAGAGACCCCAGCTCCTGGTACCTCTCCCTGGGGTACCTATCTTCCAAGAGGTGAGCTCTTGGCTGGTGACTTGCTGTGCTTGCAAAGAACAAGGGTTTGAAGCAGATGTTTCGCTTTTGCCTGTCAGCTCTGCTCAGCATCCCAGTGGGGAGCTGTGGGCAGAGGTGTGCCTGAGTCACTCCGCATCGGCACCGAAACAGCTGACCCATCTCTGCATGCTCTCCAGCTGACTGCCAGAGTGACTGGTAGCTTCAAGCGACAGGCTGCCCCAAGAGACTCAGCGGTGGCACCCTATCCTACAATCTCTTTTCCTGGCTTCCTCCTGGGTCAGCAAGAGAGAAAGAACTCCTGGCGACAGGAGCAGCCTACGTGCCTCCTACTGAGTCCGCTCTCTGGTTTCGCCCCGTCCCCCTGGAGCATTCAGCCGGAGGAAGCATCTCAGGGTCTGTGACCACTGTGGTCTTGCACGCCCACCTCCCTTTAGCAACAGCGATGCCTACACCACRACCTCAAACGCGGGGCAGCCCCTCACACCTCCTGCAGGCATTTGCTCAGTCCCAGCCCAGCTGTTGGGACTACCACGCTGCATCCTTCTTTCATGGGGAACCAGACCTTACGAGCTGTTAGGAGGCCTGCCTGGCCCAGCTAAACTCCAGCGAAGGCAGCACTTAAGTTCAGAGGAAGCGACTAATATCAGGAAAGGGCTGTGGGAATACCTCCAGCCTGGTCCTTCTTCTCTTTCCCATGCAAGCACCTGCAGTGAAGCCAGCAGCTGAGCCCAGGGTCTCCATCACAGCGGCACCCGCAGCCCGGCCCCACGCTGCGCATCGGGGTGCTGAAAACAGCTACTTCGCTCAGGAGCGGAGAGCAAGAAAAGCAGTAGGACTGTGTGTGGGAGGAAAAGGGTGAAAAGGAGCAAAGGCAGCCTAAGTTTCAGAAAAGACTCTCTCTCTCTCCCCCCTCCCAATGGATTAAAGACTCTGGAGCTGTCTGCCTGCTGGTAGGCAAGGAGCATCTATCACAGGCACCAGAGACTGCAGGGCCTGCTTCGGCTGCAATAGCTGGGACTTGTGGAGCCTTTTCTTTCACTGACTTCCAGTCTGGAGCAATAAAAATGCCTCTGTGTTCCCTGCAGCTGACTTGCAAACCACAGCCCAGCACATCAGAGAGAAACAAGCAATTAAAGAGACAAAGTGCTGAAAAATACATAACAAAAGCCCTGCAAATGGGTACTGGGAGCCTGGAGAACAAAGGCAATGCGTGTTAATGACGAACAAGATTTGGTTAATTTTTAATAGTCCATAACAGAAGCGATGGATGGGAGAAGCAAGCGGGTGTCAGGCAGGAAACTCTTCCTTTCTTGGCGGCGCCCTCCTCATCGGAGATGACAGCCAGCCCCCTCCCTTCCCACCGGGGACTGTCTTCGCATCTCTGACCCAAGAAGCTTTCAAGGGATGCAGTGCAGATGGGATTTTAAGTGTTATGTATGAGCTCCCTGCACCCAGAAATGCAGCCCAAGAGCCCTGAGAAAGTCTGGCAGGGAGCAGGAGGATCTCAGCTCGTGATGCTTTCCGGAAGTTTAAGCTCAAAGACATTGCTGCTTGGCCAGGGATGAAGGTGTGTGTGCCATGGAGCTTGCTTGGGCCCCTTGCCCGGCTGCCTCGCTGCAGGAGAGGCACCATAGCCATGTGTGTGCTGAGGTACCAGAGCCAGGGATGAGCATGCTGGCTTCTAGCTGGGCATGTACATGCATATCCCTGAGTTTGCATCAGATATTTCTAGGTATCCCCCAATCTTTCCTCCTCCTGCCCTCTGTGATCATGTGAAGATCAAAAATACTGTCTCGCCCAACAMAGAAACATGGGATGAAGGAGGGCAAACAGGACATCAAGGCCAAAGGGACAGGGAAAGGGACGTGCTGTCACTTTGTGATGGAAACACTCTCGCCTGCATTTGCAGCTAGTGGAAATGCCAGCCGAGATCAGCCCTGACAGTGCAAGCAGGGCAGGACACATTAATGCCACTTTGACATGACATGGACRGATTAGCAAGAGCCCAGGGTGCTGCTGCGGTGGAAGCCAGCTTTGCTGCAGACCTGCCCCTGGGGCAGCCRCTCCCCGCCTCGTCCCCCATGCCCACCCATGCACACACAGCTTGCTGCCATCAGGGTGCCCGATGTGTTATACGGCAGCGAGGGACAGCCATGCAGGCTTCCCGCTCTTCCTCAGTGCCTTTGCTCACTCCTGAGACCTCCCTTGCTGACTCGCTGCTCCTCCCGGCAAATGTCTCCCTCCTTTTGCTGGCCTTGCCCCTCTCTGCCCCTCCATGAGCTAGCAGTTCCGGCGGCAGACACCCTCCTGCGCCGTGGGCACCAGCACTTCGCCTCGCACGCATTTATAGCACGAGAGCAGCACAGGCCTCTGCTCACAACCCCTACCCTTCACATACAAGCYCTGCACAGACGTCGCCAGAGCCCCTGCAGCGTGCCAGGCTGGGGAAGGAAGGACAGAGTAACCCTGAAGACATCCAGTGCTTTGCGCAGGTCCCCAGCTTCGCTCTGAGCTTCCCTTCGTTCCCCCAATCTTCCCACTCCATTGCTGCTGTCTTCCCCGTGACAGCTACTGAGGCTCCTAACCCTGACTCTTAACTCATGAAACCACTTTTTCCGCACTAAACTGCCTACATGAAAATCCCCGACAAGCTGAAGCAAACCAAGTCCTGGGATTTTGGGTGGAATCCCTCACCCCTTGCTTCATCTCTGCTGGGGGGTGAGTGGTAGTGGGGGGGTCCTCCAGCAAGTGTTGGGCAACATGAACAGGTCAGTCTCTCCAGACATACAGCTTCACCCTGCTTACAGCATTGCTGAAAGAGTCCCACACACCTATACCCCCTCCCAGCAACACCCTTGCCCCAGCCTCTGCTGCAGTGCGGGGGAGAAAGGGCATGGCAAAATGTGGATGGGGCAAGGGATGGATGGGCAGCTGGGCGTGGGTCTGGTCTGTAAGCATGGACCGCGAGTTGATTTTGGCAAAGGAATGGACATATCCCAGAGAGCCATGAAACTCAGGATCGTYATTGAGCCACTTACTCAGGTCAAGCAGGAGTTTGGCATGGTCATCACACCCAGCCCCTGGGAGAGACAGTCCCAGAGAGAGCCCATCGCTCGTCGCCCACCACCCCGGCATGAGCCGCGTGTTGGGTGCAGCAGGCACAGGCCACTCACACAGCAGCTTCTGCCCCCACGTGAGCTGGTGAAGCCCAGAGGAGCCCCCACTCATGTTGATGTACCCGCCGTGCTTTCCCCAGCTCTCACCAGGTACCTGAGCCTGCAGGACCACAGGGTATGGTGAGGCAGCGTGGCCATCCCACCTCCACAACAGGAGAAACTAGCACTGCGGATCCCAGCCGAGGGGGCTGCAACGGGGACGGGAGAGGGAGAGGACGCATCCTCCCAGGAGCTACAGCCTGGTGAGACACTGGGGAAAGGACTGTCAAAAACTAATTTAAAAATGTAGCGCTCCGCTTGATTTCATGTCTCAACATGTCGCTTAACAGCAATTTAGTCATCCCCCACTTCCTTTCGCTGAGGGACTGAGACTTTTTTAATAAAAATACATAGAGGAGCTTCAGGCATTTTATTAAGCGCACAGCAAGTGTGCCGGCACCCATGCCTCTGCCCCATGCTCCCTATTAGTGTAATGAGAGCTTGCAGGAGCACAGGAGCCGGCGGACCCCCTTCCACGGATCCAGCTGAATGCTCACGACCTGATTTCCCAGAGCACATGCTTGGCTTCCT
Organism: Oceanodroma leucorhoa; assembly: GCA_030449065.1. NCBI lineage: Eukaryota > Metazoa > Chordata > Aves > Procellariiformes > Oceanodroma > Oceanodroma leucorhoa. Next base: position 10,399,976 of record JASVER010000006.1, on the reverse strand, counting down.
CTAGAAATCACACCTTCAGCTGGGGCCCAGGGGTGGGCCCTGCCTAGGTGAAAGGCATTCAGCAAACCTGATCTGCCAGCAAGATTATATAATTATTAGAATTTCTAATTCCCCCCCCCCTTTTTTTTGGTCCTTTTTCTTTTTTTTTTCAGTGTCCCCAAGCCATGTTGCGATGCAGAAGCTGCTGCTGCCATGGTTACGGTCCCAGCTAGCCTATACCCGGCTCTCAGTTACAGCCTGCGGAGGGTGCTGAGCCCTGGGAGCCCGTGTGCCACGCTGACCCCCTTCCCAGGGAACAGGGCTGCCTGGCACCGTCCCCAGCCGACAGCTTCTCTGGCCCCCCCTGCATCGGATCGCTGTATCCGCAAACTTTCCGGCTTTGAGCCCAACACAGCCCTGTCKCACCGAGGCACTCAGCACATCACAGTCTGAGGTGAGCCCCGCACCCAAGGGAAGCAGCAGTGGTGCTGCCGGCAGCCGGYGCGAGCGGGTCTGGCTGATGCTGGGGCTGCCCATCAGGAGACAAGCCCCAAGCCAGCGTGCTGCGGGTGGCCGTTGGAGGGGGGGACCTGAACGGGCAACTTCCAGGGCCTTATGGTTCATTTTGTAGGCTGCTTCTCTCTCACTCGCAGGTAAATGTCTCACTCTTTCTGAAAGGAAAAGCCAGTCCGCGGCCAAGGAAGTGTCGCTGCACRTCAGCTGATGTGACCCGAAGGCCTTTTCTTGCCGGGGAAAAGTTACTGCCCGTTCCCCATAGTCATCCCGTAGCATGGCTCAAGCATTCAGCTGGCTTTTTTGGGGCTCAGGCTCATATTGAGTGCAGGTAAGGTGTGCTTTGGGCCCAAAGGATAGCCCGAGTTTGGCTGTTTTCTTTAGGACAAGGGACCCCAAAAGCAGAGAGACAATCTGCATAATCAAGATGGGTGAACAGTTTATGGGATCCTCCATGCACCTCCTCTAGTGGCCCTGAAGAGATCTAAACTCAATTCCCCAAGTGGACTAGAGATGCCAGTTATCCCTGAAATCCTGACCTGATGCCAAACCAGGAATCTCAAGGGAAGTCCTCTTTTCTCCTAAGCTTCCCAGGCCCACATCTACACCACAACCAGCCCAGTTAAGTCTGCAGCCAACCTCTGGATGCTCTTTGTACTCCTGCAGCTTTGCCCTTTCYTTAGCAAAACCCCCCTGGTCCTGCTTGCCCGACTGTGCCCCATCACCCTCAAGGCTGCTGGCTTTAGGGTGGCAGGGACATTTTCCTTGCCCAGGTTGGCACAGCTAAGGGGTTAAGCCCAGGGCAGGCAGACTGATGTCCCCCCCACCGAGTTGCCTCCCACTGCCAGCAGCACCCCCAGGAGATACCTCTGCTCTGCGTGCCAAAGCRGTGGGCAGCTGCCTGAGCCTCCCTCCGTACAGGGATGGGGAGTAACTATGGTAACTGTCTCTGGCTGCATCCCAGCTCCATGTTTGCCTCTCCTCAATGCTGCTTGTGTTTATCTTCGATGCTCCTTTTGCAGCTTACTCCTCCTTTCTCCTGACGAAAGGCAGAAAGCGTGGTCCTGCAACAGCTTCCAGCCTCCCCTCCCTGCAGACAGTGTTAACCACAGACCAGCTGATCTCCGCAGGTAAGGCATGACCTCGCTCAACACCWTCCCTGCTCACCACCTGAGACCACCCATGGGTTCACAGCAGGGCTGGTTAATCACCAAAGCACAAAATGAGTGGCTGTGGGCTGGCAGGAGCCTGGAGGTGCCAGCGGGCATCAGCAAGCACCACCTGAGAGGCACGCTGCAAGGGCTGGCGGGGTGGCACACTTGCAGCTAGCCTGGGTGGTTTCCGGAATTATCTAATAAAGCAATATAGGCGCCACCCTTACTTAATCCCTGCGTAACTTCATCCCCCAGCTGTGGAACAGGGTGACTGTGCTTCCTCCTGCACCTTCTATCACGTTCATCCAACCCTTTGGGGCACGGCCGCTGCTCYGTGCTGCAGCGCTTGGCACCAAAATTTATGCTCCAATCTCAGCTGTGACCGTACAGGTAAAAATTTTCAGAAGCATCTAACGACTCAGATGTTGAAATCGGATTTGGGAGGCACTTCTGAGAATGGATCTTGGGCTCTTGACACTTTTGAAATTTTCCCCACAATAATTTAAGCATGTCTAAACTACCAATTAGTGCTTGATTAACAATGGTAAATAGGAGCCCTGTGTTCTGCTATCTCTCTTGCTGTTTCAGCTGTTAATGACAACTACACCACGGGCTGCCAGGGGAAACATTTAATATGGGAAGCCATGATTTTTTTTTTCCTTTTGTGTTTTAAAAATAGGGTGATGACATTTCTTTTCCCGTCTTTCCCTCTTTTTTTTTTTTCCTTTGCTTTGTCATGCCAAGCAGCACGTCTGACACCAGCTGAAAACATCTGGAATGGTTCTGATAGGGCAGAGCCAGCTGCCTTTTCATATTTCTCTGGGACTGGGAGATATATATCAGATGTGAGTGTCTCTCCTCACTAATAATATGTTATCATCTGAATAAATAACTGGTGGTGGCTCAGACCTGGCTGAAGTGTTTGCTCTCTGCCTCCTTTTGCAAGATTTGATTTACAATGTCTTCTCTTGCTTCACACTGATTCYTATTTTACTTCAGGGTTTTTTTTATTCAATCATTTCTTTTCTTCTCCTCTTTTCCCACCCCTCCCCTCCTTAGGCATTCAATCACAGCTGTCTGCAAGGGGGGTTGCAACCCAGCTTTTCACCTGCTTGCACTGCAAGCGGAGGGAACCTGAGAAGCAACAGTGGAAATATTTTCTAACTAGTCCCTGCCCAAATCCCTCCGGAGGATCAGGGCTTATCTGGGAGGCATGGTTTGGACCTGAGCCTGCCAGCGTGGGGGGACGCGGGGCGAGATCTGGCAGTGCCTGAGCACACAGAGGTGACAGGGAGATGCGGTGTGGTTATCCATAGGCATTAGGGGTGCCAGCGCTGTGGCCCCTGTGGGACTTGCTTTCCTCTGCCTCCCACACCAAGGGTGTTGCTGCCCATGATAGGAACCCTCTTTGGTGCCCAGGGGACCCAAGACCCCCAGTGCCAACCCCCGAAGGAGTCACCTTCCTGCTATACCAGGAGCATGGCTGCCACCCCTCCCCGTGAGCAGAGTAGAGCTACCCAGCGTGCGGCTAGCAGGAGGCTGAGCTGCACAAGCACACAGAGGTCTCAAAGGCATTCCCACATGTCCTTGGCCTGGGCTCTTGGGCCACCGAGGTCTCCCAGCCTGGCTCCCTTCCCTCTCATCCGTGCCATTTGGTCACCTCTGCACGGATGTCCCTGCCACGGTCAGACCACCCCTTCGTCCTGTGATGAAAGTCAATGCCGTCGTCCCCAGCTGTCAGAAGCAGAGGGCTGTGATGAATCCCTCCTCTTAAGGCATCCGGGGGCTCTGCAAAACTACAGAGGCACCTGACTCCAATGGGCTGTCCCTGGCTGGGCGCCGGCGAGGGAAGAGCACACCTTGGGATACCAAGGGCATTTCTGGCAGCAGAAGTGGTTTCAGGCAAAGAAGAAAGCGAATTATGTGACAATGATGAAATGTGAAACCAGCCGCTTTTAAGGCCTTTCATCCATCATCCTTGTGAGCCTGTGACAGTGACAACAAGAGGGAGGGTGGGACAGAGGGAGAACTGAGCATGGCGAAGGGAGTTGGCTCTGAAGGCTTGGCATAGATTACAAATAAACAGCTCTCCCCACTTGCCTCTGCACCTGAACATCCACTCCTGCCTGTACAAATAACCCACCTGAGGGTGACCCTTCCAGTGTCAGGTCTCTGCATGGGTCGGTTACAGCAGGGAACTGGGTCTAACAGACTGTCCGCCAAGTCACCTCGCAGGTCTCCTTCCTTCCTAAGGCATCGACTTCCCTCGCACAGGCTCAGATCCCCCAAGATCTCCATACAGGGAGTCTCTTCCACTGCAGACACCTCAACAGGCCTCAGCCCCACGGGACAGACCCACACCACAGCAAAACAAACCCCACCACAACATACGCTGGGAAACAGAGCCTCCTGACAGCATCAGCTGGGAGCTCTGAGGGCCACAGCAGCTCAGGTTGCTCCTCATCCCCCATCAGGACCTCTGGAGAGTATGGCTAGATGCACTGGCAGTGCCATTTTGGAAGAGGAGCTTGTTCCTGTTGCTGTACCTGCTTCACAGAGGTAGGGTGTTTGCCTCCGGGGCCACTGCTTTTTCTGATTGTTATTAGGAAATGTGGGTAAAATCAGGTTCTGCTTTTTCCTACAGGAAAGAAAGTGTCTCTCCCAGCCTGGCAATGCAGCCACTCTCAGCTTCTTCCAGCTGTTTGGAAGTGGGAGTGGACTCAGTGGACTCACTGTGGAAGAAATTGTCTTCTCCTGAGGATCAGAGCACCCCAGCCACGCTGGGTAGAGAAAACCACCATGGGAAGCACCATGCAGCAGGCAAGGGCATTGGGGCAGCCAGTGATGTTCATGGGTCATTAGCTGAGATCCCATTTGGTGCCCCTTAAAAAGCTTTAGCTGGAATAACTGGAGACTTGAGTGTGGAAGTGTTTTGTGCCAGATGTCCTCTGGCATCACCTGCCAGATGACAGTGAAAAGCAAGGCAAGGGGGCAGCACATTCCACCCTAGCGAAGGGCTTCGGATGAAAAGCAACAGCGGAGTTGTCATGCAACTGTTTGTTTGCATTATTTTGGGCTCAGATGTTTGCAAATACAGTCTGTTCTAAATTGATCTCTCTCTATTTTTTCAGACGGCATGTGATAAATGTGTTAATTTTGCATTCAGCTCTGAGAGGCGACAGGGGGCTGAGAGGAAGAGCAGCTGAGAGAAGGGACTCTTTCTGCTTGCCTGGAACATGGTTTAGCGAGCGCCCGGATCCCTGCGAGCATGGGGGGGTGTTTACAAGTGACTAATCACCATCCTGCCCTCCCCAGAGCCTTCCCCGCCGACACCGCTGCGCTCCTCGTGGACGCTAATGAATTCATCCTCGCAGCCCCCAGGGAAACGGGTTACCCTCCCGCGCTCCGCTCGCAGGAAATGGAGCCAAGACACAGATGGAGGAAATTACTTTCCCAAGGACATGCGATCTATCTGCAGCACAACATGCAAAATCTCGCTCTGCCCTGGCTCATCTCCCCATGCCCACCGAGCAGAGCCCACCTTCATCCCGTCATGGGCGTGAGCTGGCTGTGTCCACACCATCCATGTGCAGGCTTCAAGTTTAAAGTGCAGGACTCACAGTGCAAGCAACCAGGGAGTTTGAGTTGGCATGCAGAGTTAAGCCTTGAGCTACCATGATGGCACGGACATACCCAACGCTCTTGTCTGTGCTTAAAATGTGCTGCTGTTGAGTCGACTTCCAAATCCGCAGCTCCCCTCTGCTCCATATCATCGTAGCCACCTAGCACTGCAAGTTTAAAAACAAATGCTCGGCATCCACGCTGTCCTTTCTTAAAGCAGCTGAGCCCAGCTATGTGGAGCTACCCTGGGGTTCTGCATGAGCACCGTGGGATCCTAGGACCTCCAGCCAGACGAGGCACACACCATAATCCCTCCTAAACAATACGGGTCTCCACAAGGCTTTTGCAACCCTTGCAGCTCTTGCTTTTTTGCAGTGCCACTTTCCACGCCAGGCAGCAAGGCAGGGACCATGGCAAGCGCTGCGTGCCGGACAGCTGAAAGTGTATCATCGAAAGCCACCCAGGCACTTCAGAAGCAAAGTGAGAAAGTCCCTTCAGGAGGAGAAGGCTGAAATGAGGCAGACAACCCTGTGACAGCTTTTTTTTAAGAAGATCTTCACCAGGTAAGCAGTGTCTCAGGGATGTGCTCGAGAGCTGATTAGTGGCAAGGACAGCAGTGCAGCTGCAGCAATTGAAAATCAGCATGGCAGGAGCAGAAGTACATTTTAGGGGTGGTCCTGAGCAGGAGAAGGAGCCAATTTTCAGGGTCACTGTTTCTCACTGAAAGATATGGTTTTGGGTTGATCAAGCCAAGTCATGGATCGTTGCAAAAATCAGCGAATTATTTCAACTGAGGGAAAGAAAAGTGAGAAGTTCAAAGGCTCCATTTCAACATTTTCTGAATTAGTTGTTTCARGTTTTCTTGTTGAAATAACCATTTATTTTTACCAACTTCTAATAGCCCATTAGACCTTCTTTTTTTTAGATCCCTGAGCAGAAACATTTGCTTTCAAACTGAGTCATTTAGTCAACACAAGATGATTTTTCTGCTTTTCATTTTAGCAGGAAACTRAAAAATAATGAATTTCACAATGACCCCCAGTTGTGGGTTTGGGTTCTTTTAATGCTGCTGTTCCTGTAGCAAACCAGAGCAGTGCTTATTTGCACACCGATATTCAAATGTCACTTTCCTCAAAAATCTCTACTGACTGGGTAAGAGCAAGAGACTGCACAGCTGCCTGGGAATGCAAGTGGCACGCTCTCCCAAGAAACGCAGAAACCCAGGCTGCTCGTTGTCTTAGCTAATGGCCTCACARAAGATGGTTAGTAGGTCTTTTGTTAGCCGTTTTGCAAGGGGGTGAGTTTTGTGGTGAGGAAGATGCCATTACCTCCATAAGAACATTTGTACAGGATCCCACAGGATCCCAGGATCCTGTCCCTGACAGTGGCCACGGCAGAGCAGGGCAGCCATATACAAACTTTGCTCTTAATCCCTTTCCTTTCCACTCATTTTCAACACAGAGATTTCCTGAAACAGAGGCAGTTTCTTTGTGCTTAGTAACCCGTGGATTTTCTTCTTTTGGACTTAATGGAAACTTTAGCATAACATCCTGCAGCAAAGAGTGAGGCAATTACCTCTTTTGCGAAGAGGTGCCTCTTTTTGCTGCTTTTAAGCCCAGCTCCTGCTAGCTTTATTTGATGCTGCTTGCTCTTGAATTGGAGGATAGAGGGAACAAGCCAAAATCTGGTGGCACTGTCATTCCTCCAGAGATTTTGGGGAACTCTGCAGCYGGATTCCCAGACCTGCAAAGCTCCTTCTGGGACACCTGGCTGGGGTGAGGGAGGTCTTACCTGCAAGGTGGAGTTTGCATTCAGGAGASCAAAATTTAGGCAGGGAAGCCTGCCGGCAATTCTGGGCACTAGGAAGGAAGAAACTTCTTCCTTGACTGTTTGTGTTTTGTGTAAGGGTGGCAGGAGGCAAAAGGTAYAGCTTGAGGAGCAAGCTCTGTCTGGAGATCAAGAGAGGGACTGTTAGGAGAAGGGCTGGTTATGAAATTATTGGCTCCAATAAGCAGCAGAGTCAACACAGCTATAACCAGGTAAGAATTCAGGGTGGAGACTTCTGGAAGTCATCCAGTCCAGCCTCCTGTGAATATCTCCAGGATGGAGACCCCACAGACTCTCCAGGCACCTGTTCCAGTGCTAGACYACATTCATGGCAAAAATCTTCTTTTCTTTTATGCCTGATCAGAATTTCCTTGGAGCGATTTGTGCCCCTCGTCCTTTGCTGTGCATCTCTCAGAACAACTTGGCTCCATCCTATTTGCAATGGCTCTTTTGATAGCTGGAGATAGCAAACAGCTCCCCGCTTCTCCAGACTCTTCTCACATGCCGGGTGCTCCAGCGCCCAACCATCTCAGTGTCCCTCCTCTTGGCTCACTCCAATTTGTTGGTATCTCTTCCCAGGGAGCCCCAAACCGGACCCAGTACTCCAGTACTCCAGATGCGGTCTCACAAATGCCAAACAGAAGGGAGTGCTGACTGAAGATAGTGTGCTTTCCCTGGGTTTGCAAATACTGTCTTTGCTCTTACATGAGCTTTCCATCATGATTATTGCAGGTATCAGTGCAGACTCTGCCTGCCAGCTTTGCCTGCCCATCTTCGGAGCTCGGCACCAGCCAGCTCTAATCCAGAAGCCATGTAGCCAGCTAATCAAGGTGTGACACACTCCTAAGCCATGCTGAGGAGACAGAGGCAGGACATCTGAAGCTCAGAGTGCCCTACTAGCAGGGGTTAACACCAGGGGAGAGCTGGCTTACCTGTAACCAAGAGGGGAGAACTGAAAGATTTGTTCACATCCATCCACAAGAGACTGTGCAGACCCCCCTGTCCTGTCGGGATAAAGATTTTATCCCGCCTTACATGGGGTCTCTCACCCACTCAGTGGTGGAGATCACAATAAAATGCAAGAGTGGGGTTTCTGACAGGGAAAGTGTGTGTTTTAATGAATCGCTTGAGATGCAGAGCCATGAATGTCCAGAAATTCTTGGAGATGTTTTAATAAATAACAGTGAAGATAACAATTTAAACATTGTGAGCAGAAAATGCATTATTGAACATGCATAACACAGCACAAACTTAGAGCCCTTTCAAAGCCTTCAAAAAACAGCCAGGCAAAATTCAAATGAACAGAAGCAGACAGGCACATTTGTGCTTTAAAGGCTGGCTGTGGCTTCCAGAAGATGCACGCTGTAACATTGACCTGCAGCAACTTTACATTTTTGTGCACCTGCCTGCTCTCCCCACCTCTCTGCAGGAACGTATTTGCCCCCAGCTGGGCAGAGAAGTGGGACACGGGTGCACGCATCGGTTTTGTGTCCCTGCAGGCTGTGCATCAGCCCAGCCCACCCATCAGCTGGAAAGAAGGGGTGTCAGGGCCAAGGAGGACCACAGGAACTCATTGGGAGCTGCCTCTGGGTCCAGTCTCTTTTTGGACCCATATGAACTTTGGCAGCTTAACATCCTCTGGTGAGGAGTTCCTCAGCTTCGAAGTCCCACAGATCTTCATTGCTTTGGGTCCACTTAGAGAAAAACAGATATTTACAGATTCCTTCTGACTCTATAGGATCTCCGGGCCTCTGATGGATGATAAAGGCCATAGTGGGATCATTCTTGAGGCATTTTCAAAGGGAAGGAAGGTTTGATACCAAAAATTCAAGTGGGTAGGAAGGTTACTAATTGCATGCATACATCTGCAGGGCATGCTGACTTTGGAGAATGTCACTTTGATTGTGCGGCCTCCTAGGACAGGGAGGGATACAGTGGGTGGTGTTCAAAAGAGCCACGGCCAAAGCAGAGACCTCTGCTGCACCCACAGCCAGTGCAGGATTAGAAGGAAAATTCAAGGTTTGCAGAAAGTGCCAAGGGAGCTGTATTACTATGCAACAGCGATGCCAAATTAGAGCATGATCCTTAGCTTAAGGTCTCAGTTTTAACGTCCAAAGATCAGTGCAAAGTGCAGTGCGAGATAATTAAAATTTTGCAGTAACACAAAGGGAGGGGAATTCCTGAAAATGGTTTATGATCTCTCACTTTTTCTTTTTTTTTTTTTTAATGACTATAAAACATGACCTGAGTGATTTAACTCAACACCTGCCACCAGCCAAAAGCTAAAAACCGTAATGAAACTGAGCCAGGCACATGAGCTCTGTAGGTTTTCTTGTTTGTGTCTGCTACTACAGAAAAGCCACCTTTCCTTCCAGCCTTCRACTTTTAATCACGTCATGCTGCTCCCTCCCTAGAGGAGGTGGAGGAGAGCGGGGACTGTGTTGCCTAGCAGAAGAAGGAGCAATGGATGCTGAAGTTTGGAGGTAAGGTAAGAGCCAAGTGAGCTCAGGCATTGGCTGTTTGTGGGGCCAGGGAAAAGAGGTGAGGTGGGAAGCCTGTACACTGCTGGGCAGGACCACTGCCGTGGTGTTAAACACCCTCAGCGCAGAAATCAGCATGACAGTCTCCTGATGGACAAACGCCCCCGATGCTACAGCTTTGTGTCAGCCCAGCTCTGGTCTGACTTACATCTCCTAGCAGTGGGTCTCCAAGAGTGGGTTCACTAGATGGGCAAGGCTTTAGGATCAGTTTCTAAAAGGTCACTGTCCTATTTAGTAATGGCAGGGGTGCTGGGGGTGGTAGCCCAGGACAGCAGGTGAGCATTAGGCTTCTCCAGCAAAGGCACAGTGTGCACAAGGTGTAATAGGTGCCTTCCTCACAAGTGCTACCTGAGGTCTCAGTGTTAACCTTCCAGCTTTCATAACCCATCCAGGGGTTTCCTGGAGCACTGCCTGTGGCCCAGCTGTACGCCTTCTCCTTCCTTTGCTCAGATAAACCCTCGTACTCCAGTGGCTGGAGCTAGATGGGCTTCCAATCACTTCTCTTCCCAGTGGGCAGTAAGGCCAAACTTCCAAAAGACAGAGGCACAAGGTGAAATACCCGGAGTATCATCTCATCCCCCTGAGCTGGACTTCTGGCAGGTAATAGCTGAGAGGACTCCACACTGACTTTGATCRAAACAAACTTTTCCCGGGCCCTTGGACCCCAACTTCCAGACAAGGGCCTGCAACACCCCTCCGTACACGTGAGGGCTCACAGCTAAAAAAGCTGCTGTGGACACATCAAGCATGAAACAACTCAACCCCCAACAGATTTCAGGTGCTGAGATGCCACGAGAAGCTCAGTTTCAAAGCAGTGCATCTGATTCACTTGTGACACTGGTTCATTTGAAATAATTTCTCCTTTGCTGGAAGGTTCAGAGCTGCCTGTTTTCAAATGCCATTTTGTACTCAAACCAGCCCAGGATCCCCTGGTTTCTCATCAGACCTGCTTGGTCGCACCGAGCCCTCCCCTGAGAGGTAAGCGGATTCCCATGGAGGCTGCCCTGGTATTTGAAGCCTAGCCCTGCCGTAGCCTTGCTTTCCACCGAATAGCTGAGGAAGTTTTTATTTAAACTTGGTTTCTACTGCCAATGGGCCCACGGTCTGGAYTGACAGAGAATATTCCTCAAGTACCTACTGAAGCAGCAATCTCTGACATGCTCCCAAGACCTTATCTTTGCCAATTTTTTTAGCTGGGGCTTGATTTTCCTCTCACTTACACCTGCTTCACAGCAGGGTAACTCCACTAAAAAGACTCCTCATTTACACCTGTGAAGAAAGAGAAGAATYGAGGCCATCCCCTGCAGGAAGAACACACATAAAATACCGGCTGCACCATGTGCTATAAAAAAACAATCCCCCGACTGCTTCCACCATCTCAGCATAGAAACTCCTCTCTCCAATGTTGTTTTTAATAAAAACCTTACAAAAAGGAAACTGCCTTCCCGAGCCATGCCGCACAGACTCAGGAGAACCGTTGGGTTGGATCGTGACAGTATAAACTGGTTTATTGCCAGAACAAGCACCAGATGCCAGCAGTGTGACACAGAGCGAGGATTTGGCAGTTTGTTCAAACGCTCTGACAGCAGCAGGCATTTTAGATTCCGACAGATAAGAAATTGGCCAGCAAAATGCATTGATGGAGTATATGGGCTGCGGAGTCTGCCCTGCCACCTCCCTAAAATAATGCAGGACTGAGTCCAGCGGGAGCGTGCGGCTTTTGCAGGGTAGCGGGACCGCTGGATCCAATAATTTAGTTTCTGCAAGAAACATTGTTTAGAGAGACGGCATCTGCTGTATGTTTGTTTGGGGGTTTTCAGAGCTAGAAAATGGTTCACGACCATATTTCACAGGTTCAGAGCACTTTCTGAGCCTTTTCTTGTGTAGGCAGGTGATGCCTTGATACTGTGATGATTGCCCCTACAGAAACACTACTCAGAGAGGGAGGTGCTACCATCAAACAGTATAATGGGGCATTTCTCTGCTAGTGAGTGATGGACGGATTGGTGTAACTGTAGAAAAAGGGATGTTGGAGTGAAAAATAGGTAGGTAGGTAGGTAGGTAGGTAGATAGATAGATAGATAGATAGAGGCGTTCCACCATCTATCTTCCTCCTATTTCCCATGCTGGCTGGCCAGCATCACCTTGGCAAGATCTGTCCTCTTCTCACAGCCAGGTACCTACTGACAGGGCCAGGAGATGGTGCACAACTGGTTCATTAGGCTTTTCTGGCTTGAACCCATGCTTTTTTGTAAGTACAGAGCCTTGTGGGGTTTGTAGYTCAGGCTTCAAGTTCTCCTTGAGAAGCTGAGTCCTCTCTGCTTGGGTTGGCCTGTATCTCCTGCAATGCAACGAGGAGAGCCTCCATGGGTTACAGGGTCTCATAGGATGCACAAGGGCTGGGGTACCTGTAGTTGGGAAGCTGGATCACTAGAGGAGAACAAGGACAGCAGGTTCTTAAACTACAGCTCAAAGGGGCAATGAAKCTGGGTGGGAAAATGCAGTGTCCTACTGAACAAAAATTGTACAGCATGTCCAGATGTTTGCCCTTTGACAAAAAACAGCATAGTAGTTTAAAAGCTTCTCTGCTCTCCTCAAATCTCCCYGGTTTCTACATTTCACCTCCACCTGGGGATGTAAGCAACCGCTGAAATGTCAGAAGTCCCTGCAGACAGTGGATCCAGGTTTTGCTCAGTGGTATGCTCTGCCACTGCTGGCAGAGGCTCTGCAGCCCTGTGGCACACCTGGACAACACTTCCAAGAGAAACCAGCCTCTTCCTGTGGCCAGGAACAGCATCTGAAGCAAGACCACCCCAAATCCAAGCCTGCAGCCCTCCCTTTGGTACCACACCATCACTTTCCAAGTCTCTCTGCCCTTCCTAGAAAAATCTGCCAGCAGCTCTCTGCAGCAAACCTGTTCACAAGATCCCTTCCCCTTTCACATTGGCTGCAAACAGCTCCTGTTCATAGCAGGGACTTCATTTTTCCCCAGYGCTGCAAGATGCAGGGCAGGAGCATCCAGGACAGCCCCGCCCAGCGTGTGCAGCCGCTGCCCCATCTCTACCTGTGGCCATCCTGGCAGACGTGAGAAACCTTCATCCTCGTGCAGGCAGGTTCTCCATCCCTTTCCCAGGCTTTGCTGGAGGGCGAGTGGCGTAGCCTGACACAACAGCAATGACAGCCAATTACTGGCTTTAAAAATTACCCCCCAGGTGAGTGGGCTGCCCTGCTGCTGTCAGACTGATTTCAGGGTAGGCTGGAAATTGTTAGCCGGCTGACGGTGCCCCTGGTTAGTCTCTGTCACCCGGGAAGGGTGTGCCAGCACTCCCCACGCCACGCTCCGCTCAACTTTTATTCCCAGCTCCGGCTGTTTGGGGGGAGATTTTGGAGGGGATCCCAGGGGAAATGCACAACGCCTTGCCAGCCGCGCTGGGGAGAGCAACCAGGCAGGGAGAAAAACCTGCCTTCTGCTGCAGCCAGGGCCAGCCGGTGCTGGGTGAGTGCCCGGTAGCCTGAACGGAGGAGAAGAACCAAGGGGCCGGCAGGAGGGAACTGCTGCTGGAAGGGGGCACGGGCAGAAATGGCACAGCAGGCTGTAGGCTCACGGGCAGGCAGAGGGAAGGAGGGTAGAGCAGCATGGGCAAGGCTGTGGCAACTGCACAACCAGAGTCCCCCCAGCAGCCAGACCCGAGGAGCAGGGGACAGGGATGTGTCAGCACAAAGCCCAGCACCGGCCCTAAAATGCAGGTGGCAGCGGTGCCGTTGAACACCGTGTGAAAGGGAGCACCAGGAGTGCTTCACTGGGCACGAGAAACAATGTGGGAAGGGCTGAAACCACAGACGTGGGCAAATGACCCTTGTGGAGCAGGGCTTCCCAGGAGGGAGGTTTGGGGCACCGTGGGGGAAGCTGGGCTGTCAAAGGAGTTTGGGATGGAGATGCCGAGGGGTAGAGGCACGAGCGGGGCACATGCCCCACGACACGGAAAGGAGCACCGAGCCTGTTAACCCCCGGGGCTTAAGGTGCAGCAGCAGCCGTGGAGGGAGCCCATGCAAGGACAGGGCAGCCCTGCCAGTGTCMCCCACCTCCAGCCGGTGCCAGTACCCCCTCCACCCTGACTGTCCCCTGCCCCAGCTCCAGCAGCATACACGTCACATTTGCCATGCAGGGGTTTCCATTTCAGACACTGTGATTCAACTTCTCTCTCCAGATAAAGTTATTAAGGCAAATTTGATCAAAATGACACATGGATTACAGTGTGTGTTGCAGACTCTAATTCTGTTTACTGTTCTGGGGGAATGGGCAATTATTACAAAAGCCGGGACAGAGTGTTTTTAATAACATTTCTTGTTAAGATTTAATTACAGGAAATTGTATTTTCTTAATCACTGAAAACTCAACTGCCTGGGAAATTTTTTTATATAATTTCGTTTGCAGTTTATTAAATCCTTAGGTTATTCCTTTTCTGAGGCTTTGTTTTAGTCACTCGCTAAGTGCTTCTTAACATGTGTAGGAGCAGATTGCTCAGAAGCACAAAGAAACTAAAGGGAGCAGACTCTGGGAGGCAGGGCTGGCCTTTGACAAAGCAGATTTCCGAGCAGGATTTAGAGGTCCTAAGGTATTCTTTAAAAAAGGAAAAAAAAAAACAAATTCCACCACTTTTCTCCCAAATGCCTGCCTACYCTGCAGCCCGACTGATGCTGGTACCTATGCCAGCCAGGGCTGCTCCTCCGCCTCCTTCAATCCCCACTGYACCTCTCTGAAGTAGGGGTGATTTGGGGGACTATCCAAAATAACGGGCAACTTCTAAATCAACATGTCAGGGCAGGGGGATGAATGACTGGAGAGAGCTAACGGAGGCTCCGAAATACATGACAGGGAAGAGGAAAGAAGGGGGTGAATGAACCAGTGCCCTAAGCATCAGTACTGCCCGAGCCGAGATGTCACCTCACAGACCACCCAGGGAGAGGGGGCCGGGTGACCATTCCCTGTCCCGGAGGGGTGAATGGGCACACCAGAGCACTKCTCCCAAAGAGGGGTGCCAGATCTTGGCACCCAAACAGACGGGGGGGTAGCCAGGTCAAAGYGTCCGCCTTGGCAGGGCTGCCAAGCACCCGCTGCCCCTTGGGGTACCAGCACAGGGAGGTGCTGGTGAGGGGAGACGATGGCCCAGCTGAGAACCCTGCCCTTGCACAGGGCCAAGATTTCTCCCCCAGMTGGTACAGGAGCTGTGTCAGCGTTTCAGTGCTGTGACTGTTGGTATGAAGGAGAACTGCTGATCCGAAAGGAGATGAGCARGGAGCACAGCCACTTTAAATAACCAGGGTGGCAGATCTCTCAGCCAAGGGCTCCCCATCCCCAAGCTCTGCTCCCAGCCCCTCGAGGGGGTGCAGAGGGGAGCAAGGCAGCTGAAAGCAGTGAAAGAGGTGATTGTGCTGCTTAAGGCCAGGCTATCTCCCGCCAGTGTGCAAAGCGACCTCCCTTTGTGTGCACGGCTAATGCTGAAAGGACATGAGACCTCGGGGGAGATGAGCCGCCACCACTGCTGCTTGCTGAACAGGGCACGGGTGCTTTCCACCCGCCCGCAGACCTTCAGAAAGCGGCTCAGTCCCGTCGGCTGACAGCCTTATCTCTCCTCTGACGCATGTGGGGGTGAATGGGCTTATCTCTGCATTATCCCCASTTTGGGGCAAGGTATTCAGGCCCCGTGAGCGGCACCGCCAGCCGGGAACCCTACATCCTTGCCATGTGCCAGCAGAGCAGGGAGCCCGCAGGGGCATGGCGGGCTGCAAATCCAGGAACCCAGCACAGCCGGGGCCTCACCCAGCCCTGTTTCGAGCTCTGCCTGCAGAGCAAGGACCTCCTGAGCAGTTTGTGCCTTGACTCTGGCCTGGCATTTCAGGAGAGGAGATKTATCTGGTGAGGTCACCCTCTTTTTGCTAAAGATGAAGCCATAGGGTGACATCCGAGTCCAGATAACTTGTAAATCCTAAAAGTGATGGGCAATCCACAGCGGCAAGCTGAATGCAGCCTAAGCCTGCCCTTAGGCTTGCCAGGGTCTAGGTTGGACTGGGCAGATTTCAGTGCATTTGCCAAAGCCAGAGATATTTGCTGTCTCTTCCAATACCAGAACTAGGTGGGGGAGCATCAAATGAATGTAGGAAGTGGCTGGTCCAAAGCAAACAAGAAATGGTGGTTCTTCATGCAATGCTTCATTAAGCTGTGGGACTTCTTGCCACAGGGTGTTGGGGATGCTAAACATTAACATAGATTCAAAAGGCCAAAGTCAAGGAAGACAAACCCATTGATGACTTAACCAAGCAGCTCTGGTCAGAGAGTCCCTGAGCTGCAGATTGCTGGGAGCTGGGAGAGTATTTTGGAGAAGCTGCACTGCACATTTGTCCTCTTCTTGCACTCTTCCCAAGCACGCACCACGAGCCACTGGGATGCTGAGCTGGATGGGCATTTGGATGGATCCCATACACCTGCACGGGATGTGAACCCATACACCTGCAGGGCATTGTGCCTTCTCCACAGCAGCTGCCGTTCAAGTGCACACCATCAGCTCTGCTCTGCTGGTTGCTCCTGCACTCTTGTCTCCAGTGAAGCCACTCTTGCAAGCCTGGTGCAGGCAGGACAAAGAAAAATCCCTCAGCTCTGGGATTTGAGTTGAGGCAGAACTGGTAAATTTATCAAACCAGTCAGGTTCTCCTCCTGGGCAGCCCAGTCTGACAGCCCCGTGGTCCCCACTATACTCTTCAGGACATCCATGACTTACGCCACTGGAAGGGAGCATTGAGACAACTGCATGGAGGAGGGCAGAGGGGTGCATTTCTCCCATGCCCTGCTTGCTGCGGGTGGCACTGCCAATTCCTCTGGTCTTGTAACTATTCGCACTCCCTGCAACATATTGATAGTCCCCCCCTGCAGTCAGGCTCAGCTGCTTTGACACATAAAGGTACAACTGAGGAGGGCTAACCCCTCCATCCCGACCTTTGCCGATACTTCACTTAGTGCTAAGACCTTTGGCTACCACCATTTTGGGACAGGGCCATAGTTTTATAGCAGCATCCTCACTGCACTTGCCTCTGATTATTCTGAGCACCATCAGCCTCAGTTCAGGGCTCACAGTTCTGTCTCTGCTCCAGGGCAGTGACAATCAGTGACTTTCCAGCTTCCCCAAAACAGCATACTCTTCATTTCAGGATATAACCATTGAAAAGAAACAATACCTATAAACAAACATGCCAAACACTCGTGGCAAACCTATCATATAGTGTTGATCGGCCCCAGCAGATCCTGGTCAGCTCTGACATGAATACGTGAGTCCTCTGTTCCATCTCTGGCTGTGTGTTTTTCAGTCAGGGCTGTCTCTTTAAACCCATCACCATCTTTCTTTGTCTGGTTTCTTAGTAATTTCTCCCACGAGAAATTTATCCTGTGTTTGCAGATCAGAGACTTGTATTAATTAAACAAGGTGGCCTTATTTGGGAGGGGCATGGAGAAAGAAGGAGGCAGAGCCCCGCCATCACCATTACCCAGTGCATTGCCTGCTGCAGGCGGTAGGAGGGGAGAAGAGCTGTGCAGCAGCCTGACTCCCTCCCCTGCTGCAGCCTGCTGCCCCGCTCCCTTCCCTCGCCCCCCGCCCCACTCTGTCCATCCCATGGGGCTGAGGAGCCCAATGATACGTGGCACTGAGAGCGCTGATGCAAGAGTCTCTCCAGTGGCCCTGTGCGTGCCTCGCACAGATCACATCTCAGGGTAATCATCTTTGAAGGTTCCTTGCTTCCAAAGTCTTGCATCTGTCACAAGGAGTATTTCCCATCTGCTGGGATTTACTCCGGGTTCCCAGGACCCAGCTGATTCCTGCCTACCCGCCCTCAATCAAGAGCAGTCACATCAATCTCCAACCTGGCTTCAACTAATATCCCCAGGGCAGGACCTGTCGCAGGGAGCACGTGGGCTTGCACACCAGGAGTTTCAGTTGGTAACTCTTCAGATTATTTGCAGAGGCCACAGCAGTCTAAGGTCATAAAAGGTATCCCCTCTGCCCCCAGACCTTGCGCTTCAGAGCTAGTGGGCTCCTGTAACCCAAGAGGGTGGATACACGCAATGCTGAGGAAGGCCAGGCTCAGACTTGTGGGATGCTCTGGGACACACTGGGGCGTGCAATACCTGCAAACCCTTTGATTCCCCAGGACGGAAGGATGACATTAGGAACAGCCGTGTTTTCAGACCAGGCACCACCCACCAGTGTGGGGCCAGTGCTGAGGAACCCAGTGGCATAGACAATGCAACATGGACACGCTGCCCGCACACAAGGTCAGCAATGATTTTCAACAAACCCTTAACTCCACCAGATTTAGTCACAGTGACCTTTCAGCACCCATCCCAATCCATCCTAACTAGCTGGTTCCTCAAGACTCACTGCCAGACAGCAGAGATCAGCCTCCATGCCTGTATCTTTGCTTTCCGGAGCTCAGGGAGGAAAGAGAAGTCCCTCTGAGAGTGCAGCCTCCTCCAGATGCTCTGGACTTGTGGTCTTCCCTCTGTGAAAAGCCTTGCTGGGAGACTGCAGGCATGCAGCAACATCTACAGAAATTCAGGGTGTACTGCAGGCTCTACAGAGAGAAGCAGAGCCAGCAGCAACAGGGAGCCAAATCGGCGCTCTTCTAATATACATCAGCTTTCCACACCACCACCTTCCCATGGCAGCCAGAAATGTGAGAGACACATCTCAAGCACTGAGCAGTAATTAGAAAAGGCGAAACTTGGGTTTGTTTCCATATTTTGCGTATCAAAGCTCTGAAGCGAGGGAGGCTTTGGTGCAATGAGTCTTGAAATATTCTCTACAATATCTCCTGAGTCTGAAGAAGTAGCAGCTTAGCCTGCTTCCATGAGAAAAGAGGAACCAATGGGCACAGTGTGACCGTCCTTGGCGCTGGCCGGTGCTGGACTCTTCCAAGGGCAACAGATATAAACTTGAAGGTATAACCTCTCCCTGGGGAAGTTTCTCCTACTTCAGTCAGTCTGTACTACATGCTGTGAGAGAAGCAAGAAGAGGTCTGTGAGGGTCATGAGCCCTTAGGGCTCTGTGAGCCACATGCTTTTGTCCACGGTGCTGCTGGTAGTTCAGACCTGCAACATCTGTGGGAGGTACGAAGCTTGGGATATCTCTTGCACCCAGGCTTGACTCAGTCTGGGTTCAATTTATCCAGCATATAGTAACAGCCTGTTGCCTATGCTGGGGCAGTCTCCTGGCCCAGGCTGGAGTTTATAGTGCAGATAGTGGGCAAGCCTGGAGTGCCTTTGGGCTACGGCTAAGTGAGGGCACAGACAACCTCCAGACATGGTCTGCTGAAACGTGATTCACCCGCACATGAGAACCTCAGGCACTGCCTTTGGTGTTGCTCTAGCGGGCACCAGTGAGCCTCGGGGCACATGGGTGAACCTTTGTTCTCCAGTTAAGTCCCTTCTGGGCTAAGCTAGGAGATGCAGCAGCATCCTGGGCTGATCCCACAGTCCTCACCTGGAAAGCTTTTGTGTGCTCCTAGGCAGCCAAGGATTCAGGAAGCTTGCAGAGAAGTGTTGAGCAGGCCAGGACCCTGCTGTGCACCCATCTTCTGGGGAGGCACCAGCAACACCCCACCAGAGTAATACCCCCTCACCTCTAAGCTGGGTGCCATGCTGCCTTCACAGGCTTCTTGGGAGGATCAAATCCAACCAGGGCTGTTCAAGTTACAGCCCATTGAGGAGGAATCTACAGATTCCTCTGCTGGGTGATCTGCTGGGTGACCCTCTACCTGTCACTGTCACTTTCTTGCATTAGGGTAGCACTTTGACCCAGTCAGCCAGCAACACAGCCAGGAGTGAGCTCTGCAAATTGCAAACAGCGGGGTGAAAGAGGAGGTGAATGAAGTGTTTGCTAGTGGACTCATTATCCCCTTTTTACTGACTGGAGGACTGGCACAACAAATGTGGCTGTCAGCCCTTGGTCAAGGAAAAGAAGTTAGCCCAGGAATACAAGACCTCAAAAGCTCCTCCAGCCTTTTCCAGACAGCAGACGCAGCCAGGCTCACAGGTTGCTCCCTCTTCACTCGTGTGGTGCACAGGGAGGGCTGCCAGCTCTGAGCCCCTCTCCACTTCAGTCCTCAGCTTCAACGGGGGTCCCAGAGCAAGGCAAGGCTGGAGAAGGCTCTGAGCACTGGCTGCAAGGAGGGCTCCCCAGTTCCCTGATGTGAGCCTGGCCAGGTGGGACTCTGACCATAGCCACAAAATGCCATTAGTGGCAGGAGCGATGCAAACAGGATCCTTTCTCATTTTTTGGATTCTGAGTGTTCCCAGCAGCACTGGAAAGCTGAACCAAAAGCCGACATCTCAGCCTCTCTAAGCCTGCCTGACCAGCAGACCAGACCGCGTACCACAGCTGGGAAAGCTGAACGCACACAGCGTATTCACAGAAAGGAGAATATCTCTGAGTAACAGCCACGAGTGCAGCGGCATCATTACTCTGAGCTGCAGCATTTGGGCTGCTGCTGTGGTGGTGTTTTTGTTCGGCTGGGGAGATGCACTGTGACATTGCCGTTATCTATGACGCAGAGAGCAGAGTAGCACACATCCCAGCGTGTCACGGATTATTGTCTCCCAGCACAAAAAACTTTCTGCTGTTCTTTTACAGCTGAAGCTGTCAGTAAAATACACACCTCCGTACCAAAGGAAAAAAAAAAAAAAGAAATTATTCTTCTCAGCTGACAGATACATCAGTGTTTTGTTCCCTTTGGCTTGCAGTTAACTCTATGCCACAGCTCCTCCATTAGCCCAAAATAAGACGTAACACTGACCAGTACCCGAGTGCAGGGCTGGGCACTAGGATGCACTGATGACATCCTTGCCTGCATGAAGGCACCTGAAATTTCCTCTCTCTCCCTCACTCAGTAAGAGTTTGGCTGCAGTGACTGGCCTAGGGTTCATGGCAGAGGCTGGGGTGGGTACGTCCAGACCTGCCTGGAAYCAGCTTCTCTCTTGGAAACCTCGGSTCCATAATGCTCTGCATCCTGCAGCAAGCTGGCTGGTGCTCAGGAGGCTCTGCACTGCAAGGCACACACCAAGGTCCATGCCAGGCATCTACAGAGGCACAGCAAGCAGAGGGAGGGACAACGGAGCCCACACCTGGGAGTCAGCTCACAGAGATGTCCCTGACCCTCCTCTCCCCCAGCTCCTGTCACCCCCAAGTGACACAGGACCTGCACACTTCTACCTCTCTCCCTGCCAGCCTCCCCCCCARGCAGGCTAGTGACAACTCCAGGAGAGCAAAGGTGGAAGCAGAGTGACCCACGAAGGGTGTGAGCCACCATGCCTGAGAAGGAAAATTCGAAGTGGGAGTACAAAGATTTCCTGGTGCAATATGCAGAATGGGGGGCTTTAGCTCACTGCTCTTGCCATCAGAGTGCTACATTTCTTAGCAGGTTGCCCAGAGGTGTGAAACTGTTGAATGGAGACATTTTCCCAGAGAGCACCGTTAAAGATATTTGGTATATTATGAGAAAAGATAACCCTCCAGCAACAGGAAATACTGCACAAATCTCTGGCAGGGAACAGGGAGCATCACGGAGGCAGCCCAGGCCAATTATAGTGACACATTTGATTTCCCAAAACCTAGACTTACAGTAACCTAGAAAAGCACAGAAGATTGTATTATAGGTCTGCTACGTCTGTACTTTTTCCCAATTTAGGAAGCCAACAGGAAGAGGTGAACTTTCAGCAAGGGCTTAAAAATGATGATCTAGAAAAAGAAAGAATATAAAACATAACACTGACCTGCTGATGCCAAGGGACCCTCTCTGAAGCTTCAGGTTTGGAGAAATACCCTAAAAGGTGGATTTGTCCTTCTTGGCAGTTTAAAAATACAGGCTTGCAATTGAAATACCTGAGCCCAATCCCCTCCTCCCTCTGGCAAGCAAATGACCATATTCCTCTTATATGTTGACAAGCTCTTTCTTAAATCCCACTGGAGCTTTTTCTCCCCATTACACCTGCTGAGAAACTATTGCAGAACCTCACTGCTTTCTGATGCTTACAAAGCCTTTTTCCAGCCTACTTTTATTTGTAAGCAGCCCTTCTGATGGCAGTAGTAATTCCTACTCCTTGCAGGAAATACCTTATTTGAGAGGACTGGCATTTKCCTTTCTCCTGGCTGTATCATTTTCACACAGAATCACAGAAAGGTTGAGGTTGGAAGGGACCTCTGGAGGCCATCTTATCCAACCTCCTTGCTCAAGCAGGGCCACCCAGAGCCAGTGGCCCTGCACTGTGTCCAGACGGTTTCTGAATATCTCCAGTGATGGAGACTCCACCGCCTCTCTGGGCAACCTGTGCCACTGCTTGGTCACCCTCACAGTGAAAAAGTGTTTCCGGACCATTCAAGAACCTCCTGTGTTGCAGTTTGTGCCCATTGCCTCTTGTCCTGCCACTGAGCACCACTGAAAACAGCCCGGCTCTGCCTTCTTTGCACCCTCCCTTCAGGTATTTGCACACACTGATGAGAAACCAATCATCTTTGCCAGCCAGTACGTTGCAGTAGCACCCCCAGGATCCCTATCTTCCTGACTGTTTCAAAGACATGGACCCCCAGCTTATAGCTGAGGTTTTCATAAGCAGCTTCTCAGACTTTCTGACACTGCATTTTGTAGTATCAGACCTTATTACCTCTCCATTATTCCAATCTTCAAAGTGACCCAATTTCTGGTGCATGATATTCTGATCCTCTTCTGTCCTGCTGATGTCTCCCACCTTTGTGTGAGTATCAAATTCTACCAGAGGACACCTATGCTTCCATTAATGAAAACAGTAGATCAGTCCTAAGATTCATCCCTAAGAAACACCACTAGACCCTTAAGCCTGGTCAGTACACTCTGTGAAACAACCTCTGCTGTCATCTCCTCTTGAGCCAGTTTTTTACCCTAATTGTCAGCTCTACTGATCCCCAAATACTTCAGCTCCACTGGTTTCTCAGTGGCATCCTATCAAAAATGTCTTTGAAGCATAAATAGATCTCCCACATCTCTTTTGTCTAGAAAATCAGCTGCCTTCTCAAAGAAAGATATCAGATTGCTCTGCCGTGATCTGCCCAGGGCAAAACCCATGTTTCATTGCATGACCTTCTTCCATTTACCTCTGCTAATTTGTCCATCCTTCACAAGTTGCTTAAAAGCTTTAAATATTGCTGAGGTCAGACATGGCCATGTACATGCCCAGAGCACATTTATCGCCCTTATTAACTAGAGATACTACCTTTGCTAATCTCTAATCAGGTGTTATTCACAGTTTGAAGAATGTATCAAAGCTCCATGCCAGCTGGTTGTCATTTGCATGCAAGTCTTTTGGAGTTTGGAAAAGCAAATTACCCATGCTTCCCAAACTGACCACATCCAGCATTTGAAGTCAGCTTCAACCCTGATGTGATCGCTCGGCTGGTACCTGATGCTCTCAGCTGGCCATCTAAAGAGGGAGAACGTGCTGATCGTCTAATACAGCTGCCTCTCAAGCAAATTGAGAAGGGCCGGTGTGGGAATGAGAAGGCAACAGCCCTCGGTGGGTGCAGGATGCTCAGAGACTCTCCCAGGTGGCACCAGGACTGCTTTTCCTACAGGCATCACCCACAGCTTTGGTCTAGGGCTTTCGGGAACTCCAGCACAGAAGAAGATGTTTTATTTTATTCCCTGCATTAAGAAAGGTTGTTCAGCTGGCAGATGGGTAACTGTTGTGGTGAAAGGTTGTGCTAGAAATAAAGTAGGTTAGGAGTAGCATATCAAATTAAGAGAAAAACATGATCGTAGCTTGGCTGAGGAACAAATGAGGACAGCATGTAGCATCGACAGTTAAAATTAAACACACTGTCCTCATTTGTCTCTTAGTTACCCAGGCAGGTTTCTTACATGTTGCTGCCAGATTATTTTCTATGCACCCACAGAAATAAAGTCCAGAATAATCCAGCTCTCCAGAAGTTGTGTCATCAGTATATGTCCTCAGGACACTGACTGTGTGCAGGCAGATGGGTATAAAAGAGGTATCTGGCACTCTGCTGGGGATATCGGAACACGCCTTTATTTTATGGCTATTTTTCCCCCCTCTCTGTACTAGAAATCCTGTTGAGCAAAGAAGCAGATTCTGATGCTTGTTCAGTGCCTACAAAAATGGGCATTTCTAAYGGCATTCATAAGGACTTAAGTTTGACAGCTGTCTACAATTTTTTTGAATCTTTTCCTCTCCACATCCAAACCAATTTGACATCATGCAGCAGGGCAAAGATGTTCAGATACCATTGTCTGAGTTCGTACCCTGAGATTATATCAATGCCTTCTGTCATTATATCAATGACTATGACCACTTAATACTTGATGTTAATAATAATTTTCCCATCTCAAAATCAGGTTGAACCCAGCATAAGAGTTCAAGGTAACACATTTCCCACATCGTTAAGCCATTCATCACTCTAGTATGATGGCTCTGTGGACTCGCAGCCTCCCGGGCTGCTCCGCAGGGGGCTGTGGGGCCAGTGAAAACCCCTTGGATGCCCCAAGGTGTCTCAAACAGGACGAGGCATCTGCATTTYGGCAACTAAATCCCACCCTTGCCAATGCAGCCTGCAGAGCTGCATGGCTCACTGCGTGGCATTTCCCTCTAGGGAGCTGCATTGCCCACCAGACTGTGCTGGCTGCCTTGACTCCGTCTCTGCTGGCTGAAGTGGGAGCGCTGAACCCTTGCTCAGTACCAAACATTCGGTGCCTTCTCCATCCCACCCCAAACCATTAGGCAGTCCAAGCTGGATGAGGTCATTGCCTCCTGTGGAGCACCACAGATGTAGTATTAAACCATGTTTGCCCCATCTCCAGATAGGTTTGGACACCGAGGTAGCTATGACACTACTGATGATCATGGTGTGATTTAGATGTGTGATTAGCCACCATAGCTTATCTTGTGCCAGCAAGACACAGTATATGTTTAAATGTCATACTAAGAGGTCTCAGACACATATATTAAAGTCCCTAGGTGTGACATTACCAGGAAAAGGTAGGAGAAAATTCAGCTGGGGGTCATCTGAGTCAATGTTTAGAAACCAGTACTGGATTTCTGATATAGCAGCCTACAGGAATGGAGAAGGCTGTTGAAAGGCAGATGCATACACATACAAAATCAGTATATTAAGAGGCAAAAGACTCATTTGACAGATAGCGAGCATGAGAAAATGAAAAGCAAATGGGATGCTAAAATGTTTTACGCTACATACTCATCACAGAGAAGGGGAGTTGTGTTTTTAATGAGCAAAGATGTATCATTTCACTTACCGAGACTTCCAGCTGATGATAAAGAGACTTGCTTTAGAGCAGCAGGATTAAACAAGGTGCAGATATGGATTATAAATTGCTATGTACCAAATGTGAACAGATTGCCCTTAAATGTCATTCTTCTGTAGATAAATCAATCCTGGTTGAAAAGAGCAGTTCAGCATGGGAGGAGGTGAAGGAAAAGGTACCTGTCTCCTCTTATGCCTCATACAGGATCCAGTTTTACTAAGAGGTGTGCCCCAGGCTTTATTCACCCATAAGGTCATTTGTAAGGCCCCCGGCATGTGTGTCACCCTGTTTGYGGTGCTGTTGGAAAACAACAGACTCTTGTACTAGCCCCTAACATAGCCCATGCAAAGGTTCTTCAGCCTCTTGCACCTGGGCTTGGAGGTACCATGGACCACCTCAAGCCTCCAACAGGAAAGACTTCTGTCTTACCCCCCTCAGCGTTCACAGCACAGCCTTTTCCCTGGCTTAGACCCCCAGCAAGCCCTTCAGCCCTCCACCTGAGTCAGCCACCAAACCCTGCAGTCTTCAAACCCTGAAGACCTTTTCTTCTCTGGGGCTCTTCCCCTCACCTCATGAGAGCTCAGCACTACTGAAGGAAGCAAGAAACAAGATGGCAGTAGTCTGCAGACCCAGAAAGTGATTTCACGCAGTTTATCCTCCCTTTGCTCCCACTATCTGAAATGCAGGTCCTGCCTAGGCACCAGCCTGCAGCAGTTCTGCTGCCCTGGGGGAGCTGACCTGGGGAAATGCTGGCTCCAAAAGCCTCGCAGAGCACCACAAAAACGATAGCAGAGACTCAGCCTTGAAGAAATGAGCTTTGCAACACAGTAGTTTCCCTCCACAGCCTTTGTGCCCTCCTTGGGGATGTAAAGAGGAGTGAGGAGTGCACACTGGCCATCTGAGGCCTTACATGTCGTGGGTACCGGTCTGTACTGCCACTGGGGAATCACAGCTGTCAGTCCATGGATCAAAACAGCTGGGAAATCTCTGTTGAAGGCATTCCCAGGAGCAGAAAGCATTGCCAAGAGTCAACTGCAAAAAGGGACTGCTAGAGCAAGGAAAGACACTGCAGGGAAAGAAGGTGATCTCTCCTCAGCATCCTTTTCAGCACGCATTTGGGGGACAGGGGAGTAAGAGGATGAAGCTAGTCCGGGATCACTCTTTTCAGGCAAAATGGAAAAGGGATTGCAAAGGACTGAGAGGCTGAGAGAACAGATCAGGAAGGCACAGAGCCTCAATGGTTTATCCAGGTCTTCTAATGCTTATAATATTTCATTAAAATAAGCTACTGTATTGAAGGAGGATTAGAGGGCAGTAAAAGCATATCTATCTTTAAAATTGGCATTAGTGGTGATCCTGGGAATTACAGACCAATGAGCCTTACTCTGAACTAGGCAAATTAGCTGAAAAGATAATTAAAGCGCAAAGAATAAAACATCTAGATGACAGTGGTGATAAAACAGGAACAAACCCACACTGCTTCAGCAAAAGTATTCATGCCTCACACATCTACTAGGATGCTTTGTGAATGTCAGCAAAACAGCAGATAAAGGAAAAGCAAGGTGGTTTATTTGGACTTTCAAAAAGCTTCCATCCACACTCCTCACACTGACTGGCACCATTTGAAAGCAAAGCAGTCAAAAGATGTAAGCAGCTACTGAAGATCAAAAACAGGTTCAAAGAACTGCTAAAACACAATCAGTGGTCAATCTGGTGAGGGATTTCAAATGCAGCAGCACCTATATGGGTAATAGAATTAACAAGTGATCACAGAGGCAAGAAGACTTTAGCAATCTCCTCCTCTCTTTATGTAGCTCTATTACAAGAGTACCTCTGCCACCTCTTCAGATCACGCAAGAGTGTCTGTGTTCATCGGTCCTGGAGGAAACTGTGGAAAGCCAGTTGAGGCTGTGTTATCAGTCTTCACCTTTCTTCCATAAATCTTATACTATTTAATGGATAGGAAAAGGGGGAGTCCAAAATCCTCACTTCCTGGAGGAATGCTATTTCCTGAGCATCTCAGCTTGCCTTCTCCCTATAGATTTTCAAACCACATGATTATGGAAAAGAAAGCTGGAAGCTTCTTTGCTAAGCATTTTAAAAACCCAGATAAAAGGAAACTCAATAACAACAAAAAAAAAGGTCTTTACAGCAACATGACTTTGAAGCTGACTTCATTTTGGAGCTGCCTCCTGTCTTGTGATGTGTTGGGGGACCACAGCTGTGATGATGCAGGACTCTAATGACAGACGTGAGTGGGGCACAGCAAGTAATGCTGATAGGAAGCACACCTTTCCTTGCCAGATGTGGCACCCCAATGGTCCACAAGGCCAATGCCATCTGGGCTATGTGTCACCAACATCAACACAGCATCTGGGTGCATAAAGGATGAGATACAAAGAAGAAAAGCCTGATAATGGCCTGTCCCTGCTCTGTCATTGTCACCCAAGTGCAGCCCTATTTGATTCTGTGYGATTGAAGCCTGAGACACACAGGGGTGAGTCCCATCCTCTGGGTTTGATTATGGCAGCTCTGCCTCCAAAATGACACAGTAGGAACAGAGGGCGTAGCAAAAACAATTAGAAGCCAGTAGAGCCTTCTGAATGGGGAGAGATAGGGAGATTGARGCAGGGTAATATAGAAATTAGATGAATACAAGGGATGGAAAAAATAGGTACAAAATAACATCTGGAYGGGCAGAAGTAAATCATTCCCTCAYATAGACTGCCCAGTAATACCAGAACAGAGGACATGCAATTAGAGTGAAAGGCAACGCATTTTTAACTGATAAAAGGAGAGACTATTTTTACACAATGAATAATTAACCTGTGAAGTTCACTACCACGAGATTTTACTGAGGACAGAGGCTTAGCAGCATTCAGAACAGGAAAAGCCATTGATGTGAATAATGAAAATATCCACTGTTACACTTGACAGAATAAAATCTCTCTGGAAGGGATTTTAACTCCTCCCAGCCCAGTGTAGGACCTCCATTGCTTGACTAGGAGAGAAGAGATGAGATGTCTCCTGGGCACATGTTCTGTTCTAGCCTATGGATGCCCACCACGGTGGCTGCCACATCCTTCTCTGCAACTCTTGGTGCTGGGAAGAGAAAGAGGACAGATATCAGGCTGAGGAACAGCAGAGCTGCTCACATGTGATAATTCCAGCATTCTGGCAGAAGGGATTTTAATTGCTTTTCATTTCCACCTCTGCMTTGTTCAGCCATCTGCCGGTTCCCAAGACCTAAGAAGCTTGAYGTCTCTGGAGGAAAGGAGAATTCAGCCTGTTTTCTGCCAGATGAGGCTGTTGCTTTATCTCTTGCAAATCTGACCAAAGTATCCCTCCTTGACAGACGAGTTGGCCAGTTTTCAGTTAGTCATCTTGACCTCACCCATATCTTTAGCATTTTTATAGGAAAGCCAAAGTTATAAAATAACTTCAGTTACCTGAAGCTGGAGAGTACTTAGGTGCTAGYGACCCTTCAATGGATTTACAGAGGAGGCTGAACTTGTTTCTGTGCCATTTTGCATCCAGTATTTACCCTTCTCTCAGAAGAGCTCAGCCTCATTTACTGCTGCTCACTGAGATCAGCACTGATGGTTCCTCATGAGACATGTTGCATTATCCCTTCTTTCCAGAAGGAGAGAGTGTGGCAGAGGGATGTGGTTCACCATCTATCTCAAAGAGGAGTTGTAACAGATCTCCTAGGCCTTCACGCTAAGGCCACCTTTCCCTGCCTAGGGCTGATCACTCATCAGCCCTTGCCTCTGTGGACCATCTTCCATCCCAAGAATGCAAAACATTTCATTAAGATTACCTAGGCAGCCCAACATGCCAAGGAAGCAGGTGGGTGAATACCATCTCCATTTGGAACTGAAAAACTAACATGTGAATTAAGCAGCATGTGTGAGCACAAAATGCAGATCCTTAAAACACCCCTGCAGAGCCTATAAGCTACAATTATTGCTTCATGAGCAGCTAAGAGCGTTGCAATACATCAACCAGGCAACCCTCCACCTGCCTCTTTCCTTCTGCTAGGCCTTTTCAGCGYGTGCTGCCAGAGCCAGCCACCGTGAAAAGCACAGCCGGGGGAAACGGTGCTGCTGCCTCCCCTGCAACGCTGTAGCACAGCTCAGCAGGTAAGAGGCACAGCCAAGGCATGGCAAGCCCAAGTGTGCCTTCTGCCCCTGCCCCCAGAGAAGGACAGGGGAATGACCTATCGCCACCAGCTCTGCTGTTCAGCTTGGTGGCTCCTGTGAGGTTTGGGCTTGACTCCCCCCAGCACACCACTGGGAGCTCAACCCATTTCCCCCAGGGGGTGAGGAGTGTAAGAAACACCCTGAGGCTGGCTCGGTCACACCGAAGCCCATCTAGCCAATTACCTTGGTTTCTGTACATTTAGTAAACTAATTTAGACTCCTTCTCCATGAACCTACYCAACTTCCCCTTGAACATAAGTAAGATTTAAGCACACACAACACCCTGTGGCAAGGACTTCTGCTGCTTAGCTACATGATGTGTGAAGGACAAACATTTCCTCTTTTGAACCTGCTAGCTGTCAGCATGGCTTGATGAGCTCCTGGTTCTTGCATTGGACAGGTGAGAAATGGAAGGCCAGTGTGAGGAGAGGCTGTGTTTTGGGCATTGCTTCCTGCTCTCACGGGAGGATTGCAGAGGCTGAAGTGAAAGTACAAGTCCCAGAGGAAGGCTRGGTTAGCTGTGACCTTCTCTCTCCCCATCAGAAAGCCAAGGTGTCTAATCCGGGGCTCCGTGGGGCCAGGTGCTTCTAGGTGAGGTACCAAACAACTCATCTTCACAGGTCCAGGCAAGTAGCAGATGCTTGCTCGCTCTCATGCACCAAGCACAACTGAACCCAGTATCACTTGCTCCCAGGTATTGCTGAAGGATACACCAAGTCACATCACAGGGTCACCCACAGGGAACAAATCAAACCTATGTGCTATTAGAGGGGGAAAAAACCAGGAAGGAACTAAGAGCAGAACGCAAAGCAAATAAAAACCAACTGTTTGTGATGAAGTGCTATTAAAATACTGGAAGAGATGCTGAACTTAGCATCAAAGAACAGTACGGTATATACCAGGCATGGGGAATAGTCCAACAACCATGGGGGTTGTGATAAACCCAGGAAATTATTAATCGGTCTAAAGAAAAAGGAAGAAAGAGATAAAAATATTCTTCCTACAGAGGATAAAGTGGATTTTTTATAACCCAAGCAGCAAGGTATCAGGGCTGGTTTTGTGGATTACAATAGGTGATTATATACACGGCTAAGTAGGATGAAGTCAGAAGAGGGTTGATCGTCTTCTGGGAAGACATAATTAAAGGGATTTTAGAAGATGAATAAAGAACTCCAGGTAAGGCTCTAATGGATCAGAGGATACTGCAGCCATGCTGTTGCTACATTAGGGTAAGAGCTACCTGTGGGAGGCTTTTCATCAGCAATTAAGCCTTAGTCAGTCAACCTTTCTAAAGTGGGTAGCAAAGGCATGGTGCTGTTGCACTGCCTACAGATTGAGCCTGTCAGACCTTGAAATGCCTCTTCTTGGGCTTTCTTATGTAGCCCCAGACGAAGGCAGCCAGCTGAAACCTCCAGAAGCCTGTGATTTGTCTCCAGAGAAGCTGAGGAAGAACACTGCCTGCTTCCCTCCCTCTGCCTTGCCTTGCAATGGATCTGGCCCCTGTTCTTAAGACCCCAGATCCCAAAGGGTGCTGGATTCTTCGCTGGCCACAGACAGGCAAAAGACAAGCTCCTGGTTTCTGACACCTATACCTACAGCCTAGGACATGAAATGAGCTTGCCAAACTCATTTCACACAGAAGCTGTCATGCATTCACCGGGCCTTAATAACATTAGCCGACAAAGATTTTGCTAAATAGAAAATAGACTCTTCCAAGAGAAGCTAGGAGACCTGAATCTCTTCTCACCCGAATAAAGCAGAGGACAATAAGCCTTTTCCTTGCATGAAAGGTTTGCTTTACTGAACTTAGATAAGACTGGAAAAAAGTAAAGTGAATAAGTTCCTGTCTCCCTCCTGTGTCCAAAACCCCGCTGTCCTTCACAGCAGGGCTTATGCTAGGTATTGGGGTGACCACCCAAGCAGAGCCYCTAGAGAACGGATCCTGTGGAAACAGTGCTCAGTGAAAGGGCAGGTGGGAAACACCATGCTGCCACTGTGGAGGCAAGGAAGCCAAGAATCAAATGCCAGGAACATTTCTGCAGGAGAGACAAATCCTCCCAGCTGGCAGCGAGGAACAGAGCTTGGTGGAGAGGAGTGGAGGGAGCGGGCTTCGATGGCTAATGTGTGTGACTGTTCTCACAGCTGGGGGACAGTCAAGGGACCAGGTACAGTCAAGGCACATACAAGGACCAGCATGAAGTCCTATGGCGTGTTTCATGCAGGTGGGATGAGCTA
The DNA here is from genome assembly GCA_030449065.1 of Oceanodroma leucorhoa. NCBI lineage: Eukaryota > Metazoa > Chordata > Aves > Procellariiformes > Oceanodroma > Oceanodroma leucorhoa. The sequence goes on along the minus strand of JASVER010000006.1, from coordinate 10,368,554 downwards.
CTGGTTTGTCCAGCCCACAAATCACTGGCTGTGCCTGTAAAGCTCTGAAAGAGCAACCTCCAGGGTGGCCACAAAAGAGTCATTGCCTGCCTCCCATCTATTTGTCCCTCTCGCAGCCACGCTGAAGCATAGGCATGGAGTCAAACCCACCTCAGACACACTCAGCCTCACCTGAAGACCAGTGCCTGGTCACCTGGAGAACATATCCCTGCTCCCAGCACTCTGCCAATTGAAAGTACTCCACTTGGTGTCTTCACTGGGCTGGACAGGGGGGATTTGTCTGTTGTTTGTCTGCTGTTGAATGTGCTGGGTTTGCAGCTCCCCAAACAGAGGCATGTTGGTAAGTCCCGAGCTTGCAGTGAGAAGAGAAAAGCTTGCATGAGTGCTAATTCTAGAGAGGCACCAGCCATCCAATGACAGATGGTTTTCTTCTCTTCCCCACTCGCCTTTTCTACTTTGACCCTCAGCAGAGGAGCTTTCAAAGCCTTCTGGCAGGTACTCAGTTCAGCCTGTCTTTCAATAGACAAAACAGTTTTACTCATCTCTGCTTCCAGCTTTATGCCAGAGAAGGGCAGCCAGAGCTACCACAGTTAAAGCTGAGAGAGGCAGACAGCAAGGGTCAGGATTTCCTACAGTCCCGCAAGCTGCTCCTACAAACTCTGGGACAGATGTCTCAGGAGATGGCTGCAGATCGCCCCACGCTCCCTGCATTCCCTCATCAGCCTGCTCTGAGCAAACAAGGCTGGTTGTTTTCCCCCCCTTCTCCAGCCACAACAGAAGACATAGGGAGAGCATCCCAGTGCCTCCAACCTATTCACCTGCTGCTTCGTGCTCTCCTGGCATCATGTAGGAACCACATTGTCCTTGTGCCTCAATTTCCCCAGGTACAAAAGACCAATTATTTTTTTGTTGTGTTTCCCAAGGAGTTGCAACCCGTTACTAATTAGTGTCTGCAAAACGCTTTCAAGTTCCTCAAAGGAAAGGTGCAAAAGAAGGACTAAATATCATTAACAGCTTTATTTTACACACAGCAGAAAATTAATGAGGTGTTGGCTCCTTGTGAACTACGACTACCATCCTGCTGAGTAAATTTTGCTTTCATAGCAGGTATTGCCCACATCTGTGTTCCTGGAGCGCTACCTTTTGGGATGTTATCCTCTGAACCAAACTGCTACCAGCTCCTAGTGTTTGTGCTCTTGCCAAGGCCTGTAGATGTGCCACTCACAGGTTTTCCATTCAATTCCCTGGAGTTGCCTGGGATGCTGGTGACAGGAGATGGAGACTGGAGGAGAGAGCCAGGAGACATTTCAAGGGGGTGAGGTGTCTGCTTCCAGGTTCCTAATAATAAACTGCAACGGGAGGCAGAAATTAGCTAATATCAGTCTCTGAATTGAATGGCTCTGAAAGCTTCTCCAAGCAGCTCATTCAGAGTGTTTCTATTGCCAATCTCCTGTTGTCGGGGCTTTCAAAYGGCAGCTTTGGGTCCCTGCTGCTTGCAGTGCTGCCAGCCACGCAGGGACTGCAAGCGAAGTCATAAAAAAATTGGTCTTGCTAATTTAAAAGTCAGGTCTCCCATTGAGCACATTTGGAGTTGGAAGGAGCGTTGCCTCAATGCAGACAGTTCACAGAGTGGGTCTTACCTCAGCTGGCGTACCTGCTGTCTTCAAATGCCAAACATACGCCAGCTGGGGAAAAAGAGTTTCCCTCAGCAGAGACAAGGACACGGTAGGTCCCAGCCATGCCCCAGGCTCCTCCAGGGCAATGCACCCAGGGCTGGGTGTTGGGGACTCCTCCTGCAGCTGGGCTCTGCAGCACCCTCTGCTCCCCAGGGCCCCTCTGCCCCCACGGCGGGGAAGCACAGAGCCAAGGGGTTCACAGCCACAGCTCCCCCTGCCCCGCTGTTTCACCCTGACATCAGTTCACCTGCAGGCTTCACTACTCCCCACGGTCCCTCAGGGCTGCCAGGGAAAAGCAGGCAGGCTCGACATGGAGTTAGGGCTGGAGTTAGGCAGGAAAGTGTCCCTGTGTGGGAGTGTTCGGGAACTAACACTTTCATGGCATTTCAATGTCTCCAGTTCTCCTTCTTTAAAGGAATTTACAGCAACCTTAATACATCAGAGACTGGTGCTCCGGGCCAAGGTCTCAACAGTAAGATATAAGTCAGTTTATCCATAAAGCCCTCAAAAGAGCATCTGCCAGTGCGAATGAGGTCAGTAAGGTATGGTGTTTGCTGGGTTGCATGTCAACCGAGACAAAGCACTCCCCTCTGAGATAAGCTGCAGAGATGAACATATGTGGAAAACACCCGAGTACTCTCCACCTGAGAGCAAAATATGGCTAAGGCATGTTTGTCAGTTTTAGCAGCAGCTGGTACACAAAATGGCTCTGTCTATTTGTTTCCCCTATAGATGTCTTCCCCTGTTTCATGGCACTTCTCCAGCCTCTTCCAAACCCTGACAGCATCTCTGAAGCAACACGCCTGATGTCGTTTCAAGGACTGGCCATTGGAGGTTGGAGCTAAGTAGTTTGGCTAATTTCCTTCTCTCTCCAGGTTATGAAATCTGGGAACAGCGGAGTCCTTTTGTAAAGTCATCAAAAAGCATTCAAATTGCACCTGCATGTGCCACACACAGTTCAAATCCCAAATTAGAAAAGAAAATGCATGCCTTGTGCTGCAGCCTTTTTCCCCTACTGCTTCCTTCCATGCCCCGGTCTCCCTCCTGCCTGCCAACGCTGTGCTCACAGCCAAGGCGATGGCTGTGAGACACAGCCCAGAGCAGTGCAGCCAGATGTATCTGGCCTCATYTTGGAGATGTGCAAGCTGCCCCAGGTTCAGAGCCATCAGGGGAGCATGGAGCAGGGTCATATTCTTCCTGGGAGAGGAATGAGCTCAACCAGGGCAGATGCTTTATCCCTAATATGTGAGGCAGGAGAATTGTTTTTCCAACTGCTCTAGCTGGAAAAGACAGATAAGCTTTTGGACATTTAAACCTTTTCTCAGGTCTGAGACACAAGTAGAGAATGTCAGGTGAAGGACGGAATGGAGAAAATGGTGCTGACGTTTAACTTCTTTACATTAATCAGCCAGACAATCTGAGAGGAAAAGGTAATAAGACTATTAGCCTGCTGCACACAACCACAGCCTCTGCTGTCCACAGAAGGAAAACCCTGCAGCAAAGGGAACTCACCTTTCACAGGAACATCCTGATGGTTGAGGTGCCACCCTTGAAACACRGCAGGAGCACATCAAACTGTGCCTGAACTGCCTCCCACTGAGCTAAAAATTCTCTCGGACTGTATCCACATTGCTCTATCAGAGCAGCCTCCAGAACCAGCAACAAAAAGGATGSTCCTGCATCCCTCCAGCACAGCTTGTACACGGGATCCCATCCAATCTTTAGATGTGTTTAACCTGTACGCACAGGTTCACCTGGCCTCCTAGGGGTTCCCATATTTGAACACAGTTTGACTGGGCTAAAAAAAAATACACTGTCAACCTTGAAGTAATGCTGAGAGGCTGGCTGTAAGGGAAGAACTGGACAAGGGCAGAGACCCTGAAAGCATCTCATCCAAGTGTGGGTTCAGTTCCTGCTCCCACAGTCTGACTGCTCAGACCCAAGGAAGGGCAACATTGCCCAGCGCAGCCCACAGCCGGTGGCCTGAGCCCAGCTTCCCGCAAAGGACAGGAAGATCRTTGATGCTTTGTGTCTCTGAAACACCGTCTTCAGGGTTCACGCAGAGCTGATTCACCTCAGCGGGAAAGGGCAAATACTCAGTTCTCAGCACTGATTTCAGGAAGATGCCTATCTAGGGAGGCACAGCCCGCAGCCTTGCTTATTGAGGGGAGAGGATTGGGGGCACTCCTCCACGTGCTGCTCTGATGCTCCCGCTTCAGGGACTTGCAAAAGCCTAAGGGGGTGTGAAGCATCTCTGAAATGGGGACAGTGTCGCATTGTCAGGAAAAGGAAGGAAGTGGGAGCCTGAGCCTCATGGAAACACAGCCCTCTCTTGCTAGCAATTTCACGAGAAGTGTCTTCATCCTGTGTCGTAAGAATCCCAGMAGCAATTGACAGGGAGGATTTCAATCAGAAATCCATCTCCTGTAAGGACTACTTTGGGGGCCAAATGGAGAAGGCAACTTGCAATCTACTTTGTATTGCTCAGCAATAATGGGGCCAGCTCAGATGGAAAGCAAATGAAGAGAAAGTGAACAGGGCCCCCAAACACTGGGGAGAGTAGAAACAATCAGAGCACTGCCTGCTGCAATACGGGCCAATGCCACTTCAACCAGCTCTGCAATAATCAGAGCCCCATCGCTCTCTCCCCTCTACATTTGCCTCATGACATTCAGCCAGTGAATAAACATTTTCCTGACCACAGGCTAGATTTAAAACCACTTTGGGTGCAGCCTATCTCAACAAACAAAAGACCAGGAGCTGGTCTGAGTGTGTGACTCTGCTCAGTTCTGCCTACAGGCAGCCTGTGCACAGCTGCTTTCACTCTCCCTGCAGGATTAGCACCCAGCGTACTCACAGCCTGATGGATAAGGTGCTGTCTGACCATTGCTCTGTGTAGTGCCTAAACCAAAGCCACGGCAAGGTGGTCCGGCTGTTGCTGCCATTGATGAAGTGGAAGTGAAGGGAACATCTGAAGGGCATTTGGGAAGGAAAGCAACAACTCAGTCACCGCACATATCCCACCTCCTCTCACCAGACAGAAGCAGCAAGCTTGCTTCTCCCAGGCTCTCCCTCTCTGGGCTGGCCTTGGCTCTGCCACTCGCTCCTGCTCTCCTGCCAGGATTCGGCCAGCTCTGCCTTGGCACCTCCAGCAGCTGTCTACACTGCAGAGAAGCCTGGAGCTGCCTCTCAGCAGGTCAGCCAGGGACAACATCACCTGGCCAGCTCTGCCYGGGCACACCCCAAAAGCTGCCTCACAGACAGACCCTTGCCCTGGAAGGAAGCCCAAAGGACACAGCAGTCAATGCAGGGCAACAAAGCCCAGCTATCACCTGCCTTTCTTAGAYTGCCAAAGTAGAGGACTGTGATCTTTTTTGATCATCTCTGCACTAAATGGAAACCACCTGGAACTGATTTTATTCCCCAAATCCCTGCCCCAGTAGGTTCAAGGTTCAAGGGACAACCTGAAAGGAACACAAACCATGGTTAGGTTGGAGAAAGGCTGGAATATATCTGAAGTAATGCAGGAATGGCTTCTTGGTGCCCAGGATTTCTGGCCAAAACAGAAAGAACACAGACCAATTTAAGGCCCTGGAGTATCCCATGAGGAGAGGAGCGGCATCCTGCTCTCCTCACCATATGCCTTTCATTCTCCTTCCCCATCAGGCACAGTGCTTGCCATGGGGTCCTCCTGAAGCCAGGGCACTGGCCAGACTGGACTCCCCATCTGCCCCCATATGTCTGTTCTTCCTGAAGAGCTTTGGGAGGCCACGGACACACCCCTGTGCAGGGACGCAAAAGGGACTGCAAAATCTCAGGAAGTTTTATGTAACTGCAAAACTGTTTCCCAGGAAGCTGTATTTGTGCCATCTTTTTATATTTCAAGACTGTTCCAGTTSTCTTATCTTTTTTTTTTTTCCCCAACACTAGCAGCAGCAGTGTACTTAGCCTGGTAAATAATGCATACCGCTCTCGCTGCTATGCAGACAGACAAAGGCAGGTAGTGTATCAAAGAATAAAATTGTACAGCGAATTGCAGTGTAATAGCTGTAATTTAGTGCCCTGTGGGTGATCAGAGATTCAGAAAGTATCAGAGACCTATGCTCTGTGCTGACTGGCAAGGTGACTGGAGATACAGCAAGTGTTTGACCCTTGGATTGTTTCCAACATAAGCGGAGCCATAAAAAATTCAGGAGACCATGCTGTCTCCCAGCAAAATGGTTTGTGGGGTGGATAAATAGATGGATTTTGTGTGTACGCACACACAGTATATTTATGTGGGTGCACAGAGATAATCAAAGAAGCAGTGATCGAGACCCGGACTACTTATATAACAGAAATGCCTGGGAAAGCTGGGGTTGTATCTGGGTTGTTTTTTATTGTCTGCTTGCAAGAACAAAGGGAAGTCTTCGTTAGGGTGCCAGCTGGATCCCAGCTCAGGAAATCTCAATTCATTTCACATGCAGGCTAGCGGCTAATGATGTGTGTGTGTCTGTCTGTCTGATTTCAGCTCTTTGGCCATCTCAGACTCAGGGGCATTCAGATTCCTTGCCAGGTTCCCATTTCTGGAGCATTTGTCTCCACCAATCACCCAGGAAGTCATTTGAGGAAGCAGAAATGATAGCAGGAGAAATAATGCTATTTTCAGACTCCTTAGTAGACCCTTGATCAGAGGCAGCGAGACGCATGTTCCCTTGGAGCTCAGAGGAGACTTGGAAGAATATAATCACTCTCTTTCTACCTAAACGACACAAGAGCATGCAGGGATGCAGAGGGCTGTCACCTCCCATTTGCAGACATCTCAATGTAGGAGCAAACTCCTTTCTTCTCCCTGCTCGGGGAGCCCCGAGCACCCCCTGTCCTCACAAGCCTCTYTCCCATTGCCCAGGGGAACAAGAAGCAAAGGGTTGGCCCCATCCTCCTAGGAGCACGGGGGCCTGCCCACAAGTAGCGAGCACCAAGCTAAGCAAGAGGGGCTTTGAAGCAGGAGGATGACTGGGAAGGACAGTGCTTAGCATAAATACTAGGCACTTTCTTTTCAAAGAGCATCCCACAATCCAGAAAACCACAGGACACATTAGAGGGCAAGTCCCTCACTGTCCCTGCAGATGGGGACGGACTCAGCCTGGCTTCGCAGCAAGGTGTCTAAGCCAGGGTATACATTTACATGGCTGTCCTCTCTCATAACAAGTGACAGCTCTGTTTGGATCAGCCATGGCACTCAGCAGCTTACGGGCCCGCACAAGAGACAGTGTAGGAAAAGGCACAGATTTGGCTTTTCCCACCTCTGTCAGCAAGGCTGTGAAATCCTTGAGCACTTCACTACTCTAACAGCACCTGGAACCTTGTAGGACAAATCCCCCATGGAATCCAGATAGAGAACATGGTGCTTTTGACAAACAGCAGATGTGGTTCAGTTTCCTCATGCCTTTCACAGCACTGTCAACCAAAACTGGAGATCTTAATGCCCTTGGGACAAGGAGATGGGGAAATGCCATACATAAACTGAGTGGGAAAGTCAAGATGGAAACAGAAGAGAATTGGGCACCGGCCCATTAACTCCTAATGACTGCCAGGCAAAAGAGGTAGAGCAGGTGAAAACGGGGTGACTGGGGCAGGAACGGAGACTGTGGTCACCAGATGACTAAGCTAGAAACCAGCTGCCCAGCATGGGACCAGAAACGCAGTTGCTGACTCTGATGCTGGCACAGATGTGTGTGTCAGCTCCGCCTCACCAGGCCAGCCTTGCCACCCTAAATCTCTGCAGCCCATCTGCCAAATAAGTACTTTCTGGCTCCCTGGAGCCTGCTCAAGGGGATAAATCTCCAAGAAAGGGCTTAGGCTCTTCTGAATCTAGCTGAAGGACCACAAGTTAAAAATTGGGCTATAAAGCCAGTCACCCAATTTTGAAGTGGCATGGAAGCCCAGGGGGGTCTCCTCAAGAGACTCTCCAAGACCCCACACGCAGGTGAGAAGCAAACTTGTCTTGGGGAACCGTGACAGCCACATTTTCCCTTCCCTGACACTTGCCAAATGTTAAAAGCAGGGCACGCTGTTCCACTCAGCCATGCCCTGATTCAGAAATACACAGCTCCCCGTGACTTCCCAGGCAACCAGMGGGACCCTGTACTGCCTCTGCACCACGGTGCCCGTCTCTGTGATGGATGCACCTCTGCTGGCTGCACAATAAACTCGGCCATGGGGTTGTGGCCCCAATAACACAGCACTTCATAAAGCTGCTTGGGTCTCTCTTTCTGTTCTCAGATATTTATAAGGGACCCATCCCCACAATATATCTGAGCACTTCACACTTGATGAGATATTTCTTCTTCTAACTGTGCTCTTATCCTTGCTCAATAGATAGGAACTATGCCCACACAGCTTTTTAGACCCTCAAGGTGATGCAGCATGTTTTTGGGAGGATGGCAATGCTTTCATAAAACAAAGAACATAAATGGCTGGGACAAGCCCAAAAAAATGCCTCCAAACTGGCACCTGGCATAAGAAAACTTGGGCTGACATGTCCTGGGGGAATGGGCAGAGATTAAAGCAGAGGGGAATCTCCAATTTTCAAAAATTCATTTGGGCAAATCTGCATCCCTGTTCCCAGATTTGCAGAGTGGGATGCACCCACTGGACCCATAGATGCCTCTTAGATCACATCCCTAAAAGCCATTGCTCCAGTTCTCCCGCGTCCTCCACACTAACACAGCACAATTTGGAGTTCAGTTTCATTCAGCATCAAAACAAGATCTATGATTACACGCTGTGCCTGGCTCTGTGAAAAGCAGGACTCCATCTGTTCCCGCTGCAATTACTGCACTGCGTGGACAGTCATGATCTTGCATGAGGCACACAACTCCTCAGAGCCCCTCATGTTTGACCGAGGCATGTAGGACATGGGATTTCATCCAAACAGAATATATTGATGAGGGCAGGCATCAGCCATGGCTACAGAATCCCTTCTTGGCCCAACTCTGCATTTCACCAATGCCAGTTTTGTCTCCGGGTAGGTTGTTTTGATTAATTTCATTTAATTAATTCTATCATCTCAAGCTGTTCCCAGAATCTGTGTGGAGCCCGTCAAGGTGGGAGCAGAGAACATGATGCACACAAACTGAAGATGCAGTCCATTGGCTTCTCTGTATTTATCTTCCCAGAGGAAAAAAACACCCCACCCTACTGGAGCATCTTTCAGCCTATAGAAATCTGACACTGTTTTGTTGCTCTTCTGTTCCTTGGTGGCATTTAATTCTGCAGTTGTCCCTACTAGGGGCAGACATGTCTGCACTGGAATTTGTGTCACCTGGTCACCATCACAAAGATGCAATTTCATCCCTGCTTACAGGGCTTGGGAAGAAAGGAGGGAATTTATGTGTTGGTTCTAGAGGAGGGAAGTGGGGGAAAAACAAAGCTCCATAGTTCAGTTTTAGCTCACAGCACCTCTCAGCTTGTTGTCGGCCTCCCTTGCACCCAGTTTTTTCTTCCTCCAGGARGTCAACACACAACCTCTGCCCCTGGTGACATTTCCTGCTTATTCCTTTGTGCTGGGAGTCATCCTGTCCCGGCGATCACCCACCCTTGGCTGCCCTCGGCAGCAAGAGGCTTCCCTCCATCTCTTCACAGGTGCAAGTGTACGGACAGAGGAAGACCCGCCCTGCCTGCTCTCACCTCAGCTTTCCCCTGCAGACAGGCTTCTCCCCTGACATGGGGCAGTGACTTCGTTCCTTCTGTGATCCCAGTGACCAGCTGCATTTGGTAGAGCAGGGCTGGGAGGGGAGAGGAGACATGGCACTGGGCTACAGCTGGACACCCACTACATTGGGGAAACCTGTTCTCAGAAGGTCCCTGGAAGGTCCCCTCCTGTCTCATTGTTCATGAGCCTGACAAACTGGGGAAGGACGTGCTTGGGGGATGAAGGACTGCTCCCCGTGGTATAGCCAAGGATAAGAGGTCAGGCCCCTGGATTCAGTGCTAGCCCAGCTACTTACTTGCTGCGGAGATTGGGACAGATACTGCCTCACTCTTCATATCTATAAAGTGAGATGTCTGGCCTCAGCTTCCTCTCAGATTAGTCAGAGGACTGATTCATTTGTGCTTACAAAGCACAGTGAATCTTGCAGATGGAGAAGGCAAAAAGAGGTAGGAAGGTAGTAAATCAGGATTGCCCAGGAACATTCTCCTAGACACATCCTGCAAACTAGCACCGAATGGCTCACATCCATATTATTAAACTCTCTTCATCTCCGAAACAGAGTGACCTCATGCAAAAGCCTATTGGGAATGGTCCTCTGCCTAGGATAACTCCCAAATCATGCCTGGAAATTGTCTGGGACAGTCCTAGTGGGACCAAGCCAAACCATGCCGGGGGTGTGCTGACACTTAATTCTGATGATTGAGTTTGTATTCTGGGAACATTTCCTGACCTTGCTTAATTTACTAGTAAAGACTTAATTACTAGTGAAGACTTAATGTCTGTTCTATTAAATTACCCTCAAAGTCAGCACTGCCCGGATAAAAATCAGCAAGTGTCTCTAAACCTTCTTGAAAACGTTGATCCCTCAGTCATTACATTTCCATCTCCTCAATAAATGTGCAGCAAATTATTTAATAATCAATTTGTTATCACTTAAAGATAATCAGGTGATAAGAAAAAGCCAGCAGAGAGAAAGCCAAGAACAAATCATGTCAAACCAGTTAACTTTCTTTGCCACAGTAACTGGAATAGGTGAAGCGAGCAGGTCCTGCAATGCAGGCTATCCTGATGCATAGTAAGGCTTTTTGAAACAATCCTGTATGATATTTGTCACGGGTATGCACTCTGAAACTAGTTATCAGTAGTTTGCCATCAGACCAGGAGGACTTAYAGAGATCAGTCCCAGGGGTGCCTGGCCAGAACTATCAACTACTTTCCTCAATGACTTAGATGATGAAATAAAGTATGTTTATAAAATACATAGCTGGCCCCAAGTCTGGGCTCTGGAAGAGCTTGCAAGATTCAAGGCAGGATGGGAAAAAAAAAGATCTTGACAAATTGGAGAAATAGCTCACAAACAGCCAGCTAAAATTCCGTAAAACCGGTGCAAAATACTGCACCAAGAAGGGGAAAAAATTAAATGCACCAGTAAAGAAACAGGGAACAGCTGGCTACACCACAGCACTGAGGAAACGGATTGAGGAGTTACAGGACCATGAACGGAATATGAATCGCCATTGTGAAGGTATTGCATAAAAAGGCAAATTTCATTCTTGGCTGTACTACTAGAGCATACTGCCTATAAGACAAAGGAGGTAATTTTTTGCTTTCTTAATACCCTCAACTTAGAGAGGCTCAGTAAGAGAGGCTTAGTCTAGGGTTTGGACTGGAGGAAGGTAACAAACAGTATAAGAGGTGCAAAATGCATAGGGTTGAAAGAAAATAGGTCTCCTGAAAATAGGTCAAGATGCAACAAGCTCTATTAGGTTATAAAGAAGAGGGAAACCTTCCCACCTATCAGTCAATGAGCCGTGTAACAGGTACTGAGGAGGTGGTAGCATCCTTGGCATGTGTTAAGGACAGGTAAGGCAAACACCTGCTTGGGTGCCAGCACTGTATCTGATCCTGCTCTGGGCATGTAGATGGGGTGACTTCTGAATGTTACTTTCAGACTGACAYGTGTGATTGTTTCTAACGTCACTTCATTACTCATTTTGGCTGCAGGGATGTGACCCCCCAACGCAGCAGGGACATGACCCTCCAGTGCAGCAGGGACAGCCTAACCAGAGACCCTGAGCAGGTTCTCACCAGGGCCTTATCCAGTCTCATTACTGGATATGTTATTTGGTGTTCACCCGTACATCATCACACCCTGAGCCTTCCTCTTACAGGCTTTGTGTTAGACCATCCCATTCAAGAGCTTACTAAAAACTATTTCATTCTTTTCCTCTCACACCTCTGGCAGGAGGTGTGTTCCATAATCTGATTGCTCTCACAGCTGGAAACTTCTGATTTGCATCTTAAATATGCTTGTGGCCGGTCAGCAGCCACTTGATACGGGGTAGTTCAAATTCATACTCATGTCTGTGGATACTTAAAATACAGAAGCTAATGTCATTGCACATGAAAAACTTCCAGATCTGTTCTTCAGGTTTCAAGAAGGAAAAGATAGTAAAATTGATGAGGAAAAGGAACAGTTTTTCTTTCTTGCGTCAGCATGTAGATGACCTGAATGACATTACAAAGGAAATGAAGATGTAACACAGGAAAGGCTGAAGAGATGGTGCCAGCTGAGGGAAGAACCAGGAGACCCAAGACCAGGTGACAGGCATAATGAGGTTATTAGCTTGATGGATTCAGGACGGTCAGGAGGAGTAATAGGTGAATTGAAAGGAGGAGTAATAGGTGAATTGAAAACTGCTGCTTGCAAAGGTGGGAATGGTGGCTTGCTTGTGAGGGAGCAACCAGTTCCCCTTTTCTGTCTTCCCAAAAGATGTGACAACAAAGGTCACGCTCATCTGCCCGCAAAATGGTATATGTATGTCTCTCTGTGGAGAAGCGCGTATGTGAGAATTGACAGTCCTCCCCTGAATCAATACTCACCTTTGTAAAGGAGAAAATGCTTTCTGCTGAACTGATGGCTATTTCATCCCATTGCAAACCATAACAGATGGGTTTTCTTCAAATCTCTATGCATTTTAAGATTGTATTTACACTCACTAAGCAAGTCTTCTGTCTAAGAGGGGGAAAAAATAACCTTCTCCTGCTTCTTTACTTTCTCCCTCCCCCTGGTGCTGTGCTTTCCCAGTGTCCTACTCAGCTTCTTTACTGCCTTCTGACTGAGCAGCTTCTCCTTGGAAAGCAGTTAGCTATGTCTCACCTTGGAGGTGGGAGTTCTGGCTCCTTTGGGTTCAACAGTGTAGGCTCCGTAACATAGCGTCAAGTACCAGATTGGGAAGCAGAGAAAAGTACAGCTATCCCTCATTTTCTCCAGAGAGAAAATGAGACTGATGCTGTTACCAACACATGCCATCTCCCGTAGTAAAAATGTAGGGGTTATTTTTGAAAGAAAAGTGAAACACACTAATTAGGTATTAGTATTATCACTCCTTCTATGACAGGTATCTGCACTCCTGCCATCCTAGCAAAATTTCAATCAGCAGAGGGTATTTAGCCAAAATGAAAATTCAGCCTGTGTGTCTAATAAATGCTGCTTCTGCCCAGCCTTCCATTTTTTGGTCAGCAAGTAGCTTTGCTGTTCTCTATCATGTAGCAGTCATGTCCTACCCTGAAGACAGATGCATTTCAGTGGTGTTTCTTGCTTCTTTTTTTTTTTTTTTTTTTTAATACAAGATAGCAGTGTTTCATAAAAAGGCTTTCTTGGGTCAGGACAAAAGCTGCCATGCATATATAACATTGTGATTAGCATCTTGAAATGAACTGGCTAGTGTGCACAAGTGCTACCTCCGGGTAGATCAAACAGCTGGCTCTTCCTGCAGCTGCTTTAGCATAAAGCTAGTGTTCGGGAAGGAAGCCCCAAGGACAACCTGAAGTTCTCAGTGATCATAACACACAGCAAAACAGCGGTCCTGTTGGCGCCTTGCTTTTCTGAGAGATCACCTTCTTCCTAGGTGCGCCCGGACCCCCAGCAATACAAGAGCTGGGCTGAGCAGCGCAGAAGCTCAAAGCAGGATCGAGCTGGCTTCCCTTGGGTGAAAACCAAGGGATCAGACTGGATTTGCCCTCTGACAGGCCCAGAGGGCACGCCCGGCCAGACAGCACACTGGAGACCCCTGCCAATACCGCCCCCGGAGGGAGCAGGGGTTTCTGAGGGGTGGACAGGCAGGTCCGAGAGGGACCGAGAGGTCCCACCTCAGCCTCCCGGCCTGCTGGTCCTTCCCCAACCCTCCCTCATCCGCCGCCGCTGGAGCGGGCAGAGCTGGCTGCGGGCAGCGCCGGCACAAAGCAGCAGGCACCGCTCTGACTGCCGCGGGCCACCCTGCCGTACGTCCTCGGCTGTCTTCAAACCACGCCAAAACGGGCTCACACGGCCAGAGCCTCGSCGGCCATCCCGGGGCGGCCACGCCGACCGGGGCCGGGCAGAAGCGCCCTCATCCAAGATGGCGGCCGCCCCACAGCGTAGCCCCTCACAAAGATGGCGGCAGCCGCGCGGACGTGGCCGCGCTCGGGCGCTGGCGCAGAGCGGGCAGCYTGCGCATGCGCGGCTGCCGTTGGGCCGGGGACCATGGGCMGGAGGCGAGAGGGACTGAGCGTGGCCCGGGAGGTGAGGGGCGGCGGYGCCGGGCACGGCCGGGCTTGGCAGGCGAGGYGGCTGCCACCGCCACTGCCGAAGCAGCGTATCCCTGGAGAGCGGTGGGTGTCGGGGARGGCCAGGGCAGTGGGGGCTCAGAGACGCCGCTCCGACCAGGCTGCGCTGTGCTGGTGCCGGGCCCGGCCGCCATCTTAATATGCGATGGCAGCAGAGGAGGCCGAGGCGGGAATGCCTGTGGCGGGCCCCCCCGCGAGCGGAAAGCTCGGTGCCCCGTCCTCCGTCCTAGGCTTTTGACTGAGCAATGGTGTTTGGTGCCCTTGCTCCTTCTGAGCCTTTGAGCCAGTGCAGGGAGAGGCAGTAAGTGTGTGCGCCCATGGAGGGTGCTGCGGCAAGCCCTTGCCCCTAGCTAGCAAATCTGTGCGCAGCCCGGCCTGTGTGTGCCGTGGTGRAAGTCAGCCGTGTGATGGGCACAGGCTGCTGCTTTTGAGGAACCCAGCAATAAACCAGCATGTGAGGTGCCTGTAAATCACAGCAGGGAGAAGGGGAAAAGACTGGTTTTTAAGAGTATGCCTTCCTTCTAAAGCTGCCTTTTTATTGTAGCGCTTGCGTGTTTTGTAATCTCCTGAGTGGCAGGAGGGTTGTTGGTAAGTTTTGTTTAAGCTTTATATTTGTATTAACAAACTGAGGCATGTTAGTTAAGGTCTCTCTGAAGCATATTTCGTTCTGGCTCCTGCACTGAACAGTGCTGTCTGGACTGACTTGGAGGAGGCAGTGAGAGCCCATAGTTCAAGTCTGTGCGTTGTGGATACTTTGGGGGCAGCAGAAGCTTGAACCTTCCTGACAAATGGCTGAAATGGGGCAGCCATTTGAATCCAGTGAATCTAACTGGTCACCTCTCTGTCCTGAGGTCTTTCAGATGAGCATATGCACAACAGAYCAAGATAGCCAAGGTGGAAGGGCCAGGGAAAGGACTTGGGGCTTGTCATATATGCTTCATCAGCTAGTAATGTAAAGGTGAGTGTCCTGCTGTGCCGTATGAATGGGAGTTCAGTTTATAGTAGTTTTCTGGTCTATCTCATCTAGTTAGGCTTTCATTAGAGAAACAAATATTTCTGGGCACTCTAACCCAAATATAACCATGAAAGGGAGTCCAGAGGGGAGTGTGCTGACTGTCCAAGCTTCTCTTCAGTGAGCCTAGAGGGGAGGGTTGAAATAATGAATTTTTGGTGGTGGTTGTTTGAGATGTGACAGACAAGGAGAGTTGAGATGTTAAGGTCTACCTTACAAAAAGAGAGGTCGTAAGAAGGGTGAGCCTGTCAGGGACCTGCTAGTCACAGAATGAAAAGGGACTGATTTTAGCTGCCGCAGAAAATTCTTGCAAAGTGTTTAGAAACTTGTGGTAGCTTTAGATTGTTTGTTTTTTTTTTTTTTTTAAGTTGTCATGATAGAACACACTACTTTTGAAAGGATTGTAGAACTACTCTTTTTTGGTGTGTTATAGATGGAAACTTAACCAAAGATACTACTAAAAGATAAAATCCTTCCCACTTGCAGTGATGAGAAGGGTACTGAATAGAAGTTAGGGAGGAAGAAGACAAAATCCCTTTAAGCCAGAGGAAGAGGGGGCTGTGTTTCAGGTGTCAGAATGCGTGACAAGCAAGATACTGATTTCATAATTTAAACTTCTATTTGGTTCAGTATTACCTTCTGTTATGATTGTAAAGAAAACTTTCCAAATGAGTCTCAGTATGACATGATACATGGCTAGCTTTGAAAGGCCTAATCTAGGCAGAGTCATGCTTGTTTAACTGAAGTCATGATGCTAAATGAATGCAATTTTCTATATGGACACTTAYCAGATTAGCTTGCACTTACAAATTGCAGGTGTAATTGCTATGACCTGGTTTAAACTGATATAAATGTGTCTCCGTAATGTTGTGGTGGTTTAAACTCATGCCACTTCTCCTTTCATATAGCAGCCCTATTGACAATGCTGAGCTGCACAGAACTTCTTGAGGAGACTCATCAGGAAAATGAAACTGGGAAGACTGACCCGTTTTGTAGCAAAATAGTGAAAATGGAATGAGCTTAAGAGAGTGACAAGGACGATCAACGGTGTGGAAAACTTCTGTCCAGGAAACAGCTAAGCATACCAGGTCCTTTTAAGCTTGAAAATGTGACTGTAAGGGGACCCCAATATAGGTCTATATCCTCTGCATGCTATTTGTAGCTTTAAACAGGGAATGAGCATTCACTGTCAATGCAAACTTAGGGCTATCAAATGAAACTAGCAGCTGACAAGCTCAGAACAAACAGGAGGGGTTGGTTCTTCCCATAACCTGTGGCTGTGCTGTGAAGCTCCTTGCCAGAGGATGTTGTAGCCCTTAAAAATACACTTTTGGCTCAGACAACAACTGAAAAAAAATCATGGAAGCAAAAAAGTGGGGCTATTAAATGTAAAGAGAACACCCTGCACTCGGGCAGTGCCTGAGCTGCAAAATGTCAAGTGTGCCTTTGGAGAAAGTATTGTTTTCTGTATTGCTGCTTCTGACAAGGCAGTGGCTGATCAGTGTCTATGCAAGAGCATAAAGAATAGGGAAAAGGCCAATGTAGTCTTTACTCAGTAAAGCTGTTCTTACAGGATTTTTTAAAAAGCTGTGGGTGGTGCCATGTGGTCATGTCTGTGTGCTATCCTGCAAAACCGCTGGTCTGAGCTGAGGCAGGGTGGGCTGACTAACTAGTCTCTGCAAGACTGAAGGAAGAGATGCAGGTAGAATCCAGCCTTTTCTCCTTTACCAACACAGAGGGCTCATCTGCAGGATTTATCTTAGACTTTGCTGGTGGATCATCCTCTATTGTATAGTAGCTTGCCTGGTAATATTGGTAAATGGGTAAATATTTCCAAGCACGCTGTGGGCACAGCATCTGCAAAATGATTTGCCAGCATGCAAAATGATTCCAGGAGCATGGTGAAAATGGAAGTGTGTCCATGAACTGCAAGTTAGAGTTTGAATTTAAAGAAAACTTCTCTCTGCTGGACTGATTTTAATAATCCAGCCAAATTTGTGGATGCAGGAACTACTAATTCTTCTGTGAAAAGAACGGCTCAAGTGTGCTGGCAGGTGACAAGGCATGAGAAGACTGCTCAGGGAAGGTTTTTTTTCTTTGCCCCCACCTCTTCAGTTGGCTTTGATCTGTTTTATGAGGGTCAGAAGACGAAAACCTCATTACCTAACGCCGTTGGATGTCGACGTATGTGTGATATGGCTCTTTGCCAGTATCTTAATTAGGGAATTCATAAAAGCAGAGGGTGGATGTGAGTTCTTGAAAAGCGCTTTTAGCCTTTCTGCTGGAAAGAAAGCTTTTATTAATTCATTACAAAATGTCTTAAAAGGAATGCAGCTCAACTCTGTAAGCAAAGCTGCTTTTTCTCTTCTCTCTTGGTTTCTGCCTTCTGCTCCCTACCCAAGATGGTCCCAACAAATGAGATTTGTAATAAGCATGTAAGTCAGTTTGGATTGAAATCCGCTCCAGATCTCTCTGGTTTAAAAAGGTCTCCAGATTGCGAGCGAGTGTTGCCAGAATTCAACAAAAATGGCTCAATGCCTTGTCATACCTTGTGGAGCAAGGGAGGCATCTGGTCTTAGATCCCTGTGTGCATCCAAAGCTGCTGGGACTTGACTTTCTGGAGTGGCTCTTGAGGAGCAGAAGGGCAGCACTGTGTGCCCCAAGCTGCTGCCTGGATGTGAAGCACCTGTTTCACTTGCCCCTTTTAACTGACACTACTTAAAGATGTTGCTGTGAGTGAAGTCGTGTGTCCCTGCTACAGGCCATGTGAACCTGAGGAGTTGTCATGTGAGCTTTCTGCATGCTGCACCTCAGCTCTGTCCCAGAGGATCCTCTTCRTGGAAGGGAGAGCCAGAAGGAGCAAGGGTTCGTCTTTGCAACTTACAAGCCACTGTGCTGAGATTGCCACTAAAAAGATAAGCCAGTGTGAAGTACAGTGATGGTTCAGCTAAGCGAGCATGGCTCTTTGTTTTCATGCGGGCTTCCAGTAGGCCTAGGTACATACCTCAACTAACCTTCTCATGTATTAATTAGTAGGAGGGAAAGCTTTCCATCCACAACAAGCTCAGGTGTGCACCTGCTTCTAGGATTGCTCTCCAGGAGAGCTGCTGCAGGGAATTATGCCAAAGCTCTACAGGTTTTCTTGTGCTACAGCTTTACAGGCTATGGCACCCCTGGGAGTTTCCTCAGCAGCCCAGAGAGTAATCAGTAATTCCTAAGCATTACTCTGATTTCTCCCTATGCTTATTTTCTATTTTTCTCTTTCTTTGCCTTACAGTGAAGAGTTACTTGGATGGCTGAGCTGCTGAGAGACTCCTAGCTTACAGGAACAGATCCCAGATGCCAAGTGAGGCAGTGGCACTGACATGTGAAGATAGTGCTCTGCCCATAGTTTGGGTCAGTGTCTGAGGCTCCTTGTGTAAATGAGCCACCTTCACGAGGCAGATAGTATTGTCCTAATTTGTAAGTAAGGAAACTGAGGCACAGTGAATGGATAACATCTGGGAATCCACACTCTTGTCCTTCCTTACAACCCCTAATGCCCCAGGCTAGCCTGAAGAAAAGAAATAGTGAGATTCTGGAGGAAAAATATTTTGTTCATTCAGCAATCTGTTCCTCCTCCCTTGCTTTYTTTTTTATTATTTTCTGTCCCTTGTGCCCCCAGCTCAGCAAAGCTGATAGTGCAGTTCTAGGGCATGTAGTTTATTAGCAAATTATTGCTCTCCAGCAGGGGACCCAAACTTTGGTTTTGATTTAAGAGCAGTAAAACCAGTTGAAACTTTTAAAGTATTTTGTGGAATCTGGAGACTTTTAGTCAGCAGAAAGTAAAAGCATTGGCAGAGTTGGGTGGAATACCCTCTTGTTATGTCTCATGAAATGACAGAAGTATGGGCAGAGAATGTACTAGTGAGAGCAACTGCAAACTGAGCAGGAGGAGCAGTTCTGAGGGAGAGGATAGGAAGCGCAATGACATGGCTAATTTAGTGGTAGGGTTGGCAGCTGACTAATCAAAGCTCTCATTAAATTGTATTATTTAATGTGATTTTTAAACGTGTTTCCAGAGAAGGCATGGTGCATTCTAATGAGTTTAGTGGCTAAAGAGGAGCCAGGTAGCACATGCTGAAGTACCTCTTGTATGTCAAGGTTTCCAGCAGATAAGCGAGTAGAGACAGAGTCATTTGCAAATGGTAAGAACTGGTGAGGGAGATGGTCRTTCTTAAATTGGACTGGACGGACATCCCACCTCCATTCTGCTGCACTCTGCCATTAAATTAACTTGCTGATAAGCAYGGTCAGAGATGACTTGGGTGAAGCCCTTGGTTGGCCCTGAAGCAGACTGGGGCAATGCATCTTGCTGACTGAGCTGTAGTGGATGACAGATAGTGATGAGCAGCTGGMGTTAACATTCTTAACTGGCACAGCTGGATATGGAGGAGGACAGCTATCTTTGCCTTGACTGAATGCATCTTCAGCTAACATGCTTCAAAAATACCCGTGTCCCCATCCAGGCAAACCCAAGCATTGCCAAACACAGAAGCGCCATTCCCTGTGCTCTGGGATCAGGTGATGTGCCTTGTGCTCCCCTTGGGCTCAGGGGAAGCTGTGCAGGTGCCTCTGGGGAGCTTGGCATTTCAACAGCCCTGGCAGAATTGCCTAATAACAAGGGATTTTGAAATTGCTATCTGGTAAGATGCAAAGATTTATTTGAGCCCTGTTATATGTGGCCCCCTCCCCAGCTCTACTGTGCTCCTTGCAGTGAGACTATTCACCTGGCTGGCTAAACTCCTTTTCGCAGTCTGCTTTGTTCTCCCCTTTATGTCAAGCCTCTTCTTCCATCMTGCTTATTTATAACGCTTGCCTGCCTTTCCTGAGCAGAAGGTGTGAGATTGCTAATGAGCTCAGGACAGAGCTGATCCCCAAAGCAGCAATAATTAGGGATCACTACCTTTGATTTTGTTTCCCATATCACTGTTTATGGGAGTGTTTGTGCTCTGGGCCACCTCTGAGGCTGATGTCCAGGCACCTGGTGTCTCATTCCACCTCAGTAGTTTACCTGGGACTGTGCTGCCTCTTAGCTTCTGGTTTGTGAAGGCTCGCACCACAGAGAGGCCATACTGCCAGCCATCTAGCCGGCCTTGGCCTTGCTTGGAGAACCAGACACAGCAGGAGTGTTGTGCTAAGTAGCTAAAAAGAGAGGTCATTGCCACCTCGGGGCACAGAGGCCATTTTCTTTCAGGCTGTGATGTTGTGTTCGTATTATCTGATTAGTCCCACTGTTTCCCTGCTGGAAGCAAGCCTGAAAGACAAAGTTTTCCTAAAGATGTGTACGCTCTGGTTGCCAGGCAGAAAAGAGGAATGATCCCCAGGAGAACTGTCGTCCGTGGTAGGACTCCCTCCTGGGCAATCCATTTGCACACAAGTAGATCAACCCTCTTGTACTTATCCCCAGTTACTCCCCTCCACAGGAAGACACGGGTGAGGGTGGCTGTTAGGAAACCTTAGGAGGAGACACAAGGAGATGACCAGTGTTTTTTTGCATGGGAACATGTTGCTGCCAAAACTTGGTGCAGGTCGAAGGTGTGGAGGTGGTGGTAAATGCTCTCTTGAGCATACTGTGCAGACTGCTGTTGTAGATTTAGTTGGGTAAAAGAGATGGTAGGTATCAGTGTTTCCCCTTTGTCCCCTCTTCACCCAACCAGACAGCTGAGGGTGCTTTGTAGTCACGTCCCATCTATTCACAGCACTAAATCAAGACTTCAGGCTTTGGCCAAGGCCAGTGTCTCTCATTTTATCCTCTTTTAATTGCATAAAGATGCCTCAGATCACATCTTTGCTTGTGGAGCCACATGCAAAGAAACTAGAACAGGCTGGAACAGGATCAGATCTTAGCAAAAAGGTGCTGGCCAGCCACCCAAGTGGGAGTCTTAGAGCTGGCTTGGCTGTGTCTGCGATTACAATGTCAGTTGCCTGGGTAGAATACAGGCTGATCTGGGAGGCGATGGGCTCTCTGTGCTGTGATCTCTACAGAGAGCTGGGGCTGTTCCACCCTTGATTTGGGGAGGAAGGAGGTGGAGTGGCTGACCTGCCACCCTTCCCATCTGAGTATGGATGGATCCATGTTAGCTGAGAGAGGAAATGACRGTGATTGGTGTGGTGTTTTTCAGATTGATGGACTGGAGGAGAAGCTGGCACGTTGCAGACAGAGCATGGAGGAGGTGGATCTTAAACTGCGCAGGGAGAAGCTCAGCCCTGAAGGAAGGTATTGATGACTACCTCCTTTCACAGCTGTGGCTGTGCACTTCAGCTAGCTGTCATCCTGCTGTAGTACTGAGCAAGGGCTCTTGAAGGGATGGGAATGTGTGGTTCCCCATGACAAGACTCTCTTCCCCCAGCTTGGAGCTTACTTGGGGAACTTGCCAAGGTGAGAAGCTCAGTGATACATGAAGAGAGCTTTATCTTACCAACAGCCTCACTCTCCAACCTGTACCACAACCAGCCAAGCAGTGCCTGAAACTTGCCAGTTCATTTGCAGAGCTGGCTCCTGGCCTGCTAGGAAACAGCTCTGTGAGTCTGGCAAAGGTTTGCTGCACACTGCTACTCAAGCCTTGCCGAAGCTGCCTGAGTTCAAGCAGGGGAGGTGTGCAGCAACTACTACTGAGGGCCAAACCAGGCTGGGATGCAACTGCAAAAGGGGCTGAGGGAAATTACTCTATCTGTGCCTGTGTTGCAAATGTGTCTGGATGTAGGGATGTGGTGACACACTGGCTTTCCTTGGGAGAGGGAAGAAGGATAATTCCCCTGAAATCTGTCACTGACATAGAAGAGACAACTGTAGGCTTCTAGAGCTGGGACTCAAGCAAGGACTTTGACCTGGATTTTGCAGCAGACAGAGGCAGAACCTGCTATTTCTCTAGAGTGTGAAGCAAGAGATCCTAGATCTCCCAGGTGATTCTCAAATCTCTCTCCTTGAGGACATTCTTCCAGTCACCAGCATCCTACTGCTCTGCTCTTAGTTAAAARGGCTGGGAAGCTCAATTGTAGGCGCAGGGAGTGGTCCTGTTGGTCCTGGTGTCTGCTCTATGGTACTGTCTTACAGAACCCAGTTAGAAATGATCGTAGCAGTGGTGACATCTCCACACACTGATACTTACCAGCCTCAGTTCAACATCTTTGTTCCTCCTTTCCACTCTCTCTCTTCCGCCCCCCGCCCCTTTACTGGAGTTTTATATCCCTATCCATATTTGGACAGGGTCCTGTCTCCTGCTGTCCCTCATCTCTCTAGCTCTTCATCTCAACAGTCCTTTTCTTAGGCCTAAATTCTTACGTTTACTGTCTGTATTCTTTATCTGCTACTTAGGTGGCCAACAACCAAACCTACAGTTGTGGGAACTTGACAGGGTGCAATATATCTGTATGATTTCTATCTGAAATGTAGGGCCTAGAGCAAAGAATTAGGAATAGGGATTCCTGGGGCCTTTTCTGAATTTTACAACTTGTATGGAGATGGAAACAGAAATTCTGTTGCCCTAATCCAGACCATTTGAAAAGCCCTGGAGGAAGGTACCGTGATCAAAATTATTGATTCAGTGAGTAGTACACAAAGGAGAGCTCTGCTTTCCCATTTTGAAGTTCAGTTGTCATGGTTTCTTCATGTCTCATTCTCAAAGCCTCTTCCCTTGACTCTCTTCACAAGGCAAGTTTCTAAGCAGCAGCTCAGTCATGTTGGTAGATCTGTCTTCTCGCTTCCTCCTGGCTGCACTCCACATTGCCTTTCCCTAGTTGCCTTTAAGAGCCCTTTCCTCTCCTGCTGCTCTGATGTAGCTTGCTTTCTTGCCATCCCTTACTTAACTAGCTGTACACATAGATTTGGATCTCTTTCCTCCTACAGGTTCTTGCTCTGCCCCAAGGGGAACAACACACTCTGCTACACATACTGCCTTCTCTGTCTGCTCTGAACCAGGAGATAATTTGTTAGTGCATGTTTATTTATATGCACACAGTCTGAAAGGAGTGACCACGTCCTCACTGCTGTAATGGAAATGCTGCTGCTTTCAGGCAATTTGTTTTGTGTTTATATTTTAAACTGTGTATTAATTAATCATCTTGTGCAGTTTAAGACAAGGGCTGGGTTGGCCTGACTTACTCTTCATTGTTATTATCCTGAGTCATCAGTCTAATAACAGGTTGTTTAATTGGTTGTTATTGGGCTTGAATTCAGCTTCTCTCCTTGAACTGACCAATTTGTGTAAAGTTGGATACCTCTGACAAAGGGATCCCAGCTTCAATCAGTGAGAAGAATTAGCATTCCGGCACTTTGCAGGATCCTGCCCCTACAGCACATCTGGCTGAGAGCATGTAGGGACCCTGCCCCATCCTGTAGCTGTGGCAGAACTTCCTGCCCCACCTGGGGGAAYAGAGTTGGGGGCTCTCTGACACACAGACCCCTTTCTAGCCTGCTTGCGTACACTGACACTTTCCTGAAAGGAGAGATATGAAGCAGTTTAGGGGAAGGAAAAATAATCTAAAACTGCTGCATCTCTTCTCTTGCACAGCTGGAGGTTTCTAAACTGTCACCTCTCCACAGTGAAGGGTGAGGGGCTCATTCTGTGAGCAGATACCCTGGCAGTGGGACAGTCTGTCTTCCATCATATAAGCAAAGAAATAGGCTGTGTTGTGCCTCACAGGTAATGAACTCCTCTTCTCATTACAGAAAGTCACTGGAGAGAGAGAGAAACTTGCTAATGACCAAAGCTGACAACTATGGTAAGAGCTTCATTAAAAATGGTTCCTCTGGGCTGGATGGGATCAGTGCTGCAGCTTAGCTTCATCTTCAAGCTCCTGCCACCTCTGACTTCTGTCTTTGAATTTAGGTTCAACCAAAGGGAGCTAGACTGAGGGAAATCCAGTCAGCATATTATAATAGGAGTCTGGATCCTCCTGCTTGAGCTGTGCTATCATAGGGAAAAAAATAAGCATCAGCTAATGAGGGGGGAAAGATGTCCCTTTCACATACCCCGAATTACCAGTCTTTAGATAATCTTAGCCAACAGATTGACTTGAGTGGCTTTTAACATCCCCTCATCCTTTTTTTTTCTTTTTTTTTTTTTTTTTTCAGGAGGAAAGATCTCATCAATACCTATCTACTACGCCCTTGTCCGGTACTTCCTGAGACAGTACAAAGTGGATTTCAGTAGAATTTATTAAAAAAGACTATTATATTCATTTTTAATAGAGGCTTGCTAAGCAAGCTGGCAAGTGCTATCTGGAGCATAGAAAAATATACCTTCCTTGGGGAAGGTTCTCACTGCATCAGTTTCTGGGGCTGATGAGAAAGAGGGATTCACACTGATGTGCTACCTGCAATTCCAGAGAGCCAGGGTCTTTCCTTGCTGCAAGTCCTGCTGTAAACAGTTAAAATGAGAGTCCCTCTGAGCTACCACACATTTGACAGCACTTCCATTCTGCTAGGGATGCTGCTTTGCATGTCTTCAGGCTCCTGGTGTTCATCAGTGTGTTAACTGATAGACAGCACTCTGCAGCTGTGCAAGCACCAGAGTTCACACAGGGGGAAGAAGCACAAGTGTTGTTCTAGGCTTGGAGAGTTGAAAGCTGGGGTATGGCCAGCAAATTTGTAATTTTGACTCATGTTAAAGGACTGTTTCCAGAAGACTAACAGTTATTTTAAGCAGATTCAAAGCTGTTCCCTAAGGGCCTACCACTAGAGACAGCCCGAAGACACAGCACATTGCTGCCACCCTTTTGCCAGCAGTCAGCCATCACTGCTAGCATCAACAGAGCAATCTGACAGGCTGCTCAGACAGCAGCAACAGCCTCACCTAATGGTGATGGCTGCTCCTCCTGGAACAGAACAGACAGTCTTTTCAGATCACTGCTATGGCCTCTGACTAAATCTCTGCTTCCTCCAGCTGACACACTTGAGGCCATGAACTGCCATTGCTGACAGTGGTATTGTTCCATCAGTTTAAGCTGGCACTGCTGTGCTTGGGGTTATGTGACCTCCTGCCTCTACCACCTCCTCTGTAGCCTTGCAGATTCAAGCAGTTTGCATGAGAATGCTTGTACTACGTGAAAAATGGGGTCAGAAAGAACAGCTAAAAGCCTCTTGATACCAGCACCAGTTTGGGARCCTGCAGCACCAGGGCATTCCTGCTGGAGGCTGCTAGTGCAAACTGTAGAGGCAGTAACCCATGTGGTCACTGCAGCTGAATTCAGCAGCAAGAGCAGTCTGGCTCTGGAGACAGTCTACACCCAACCTTGCCCCCTGCAAAATAATTATTGCTGTTTGGCCATGCAATGTATAATGCTGTAGGCCTCACTTCTTACCTAAATCATTCAGCAAAGTCTTGTGGAACAGAACTTAGCATCTTTGGTAAAGGGAATGGAACAGAAATGGGGATCAGTAGGACTCCATGCTTTTAGTAGCCCCTTCCTTCCTCTCTCTGCATTTCTGTTGCTTCTTTTGTAAACCAGGGTCAGGGAAAGTGACCTGTCTCTAAAAAGCTGCAGACCCCAACAGAATGAGTGTCCAGGCTCAGACCTGTTCCACAGTCATCCTTCTGGGGCACAAGGAAACCCAGATTCTGCAACATTCAAAAGGTGGCCACAGTTGTATTTAAGTAAATTTAAGCACCAGGAAAAGGTACCAGACTGTTACATCTAGAAGATAGTAGAAATAGCTCTCTACCCTCTGTCTTCCTTCATTCTCATTGGGAGCAAGCAATTATTCTAATGACCTTTCTGTCCTTAGTAGGGTCCTAGAGCAAGGTCATTTGCAAACAGGAACTGGTCTGGCACTGAAGTATTCCCAAGCACAGCTACTGAGATTGACAGGATGAGAGTTAGCAAATGAAAGAGTTCCTGCTAGTTTACTTCATGTTCAGCTTATCTTAAAATTGGCAGCTTTGCAYACTGATCCCAAAAGAGTTGCCTGTGGCCAGGGTACCATTGTGCTTTTAAGACAGTTTTGAAAGGAGATGTAGCCGCAACATGGAGAACATTCACAGACAAGGCTTTTGTTTGTTTCCCAGAGAAAGAACTGAGAGTGCTTCGTAAGGAAAATCGCAAGAATGCTGCCCTTGCTGTGGCCATGGGGTTGCTGATTGCTCTTATTTACACCTGCTGGACAATGTGATTGCACTCAAGAATTCTCCCTGCTGACCAAATGACTCTCCTGCAAGGAGCTCTTCCTCGTCTCACCCCTGTGCCTCTGCCAAGGGTGAGGATCAGCATTTCAAAAGTGCTGTTCTTGTTTATCCTCTGCAAGTCTCATTGTAGGGAAGCTTTTTCTCTGAGAACTGAGGGGRACAGGAGGCAAACCAGAAACCACAGTACACTTGCAGTTGGAAATCAGGTCAAGCAGAGCTCAAGGTGATGCTATCTTACCCAAAACACAGTCAAGACTAGCCAGCCTGATGCAGGAAGGCAATACGCTTTCCCTTTTGAAGAGGACCTTTGTGGTTGCAGACTAAGTGCTGTCTGCCCAGCCCAGTCAGAATACATGCCACCTTCTTGGTTCCTGTGACTCAGCCATAAGCTGGAGGGACACCAAGCTCTTTGATTCAAGGGTAACTTTGGTATTGTGACCTAAAGACTCCATGTGTTCCCAGAGCCGAGCTAAACAAAGGTGTTTCCTCCTCCACACTGATTTACAGGACCAAAGGAATCCTACCTCCACAAAAACAGATGGGAGGTAGGTGTCCCTTTTTCTGCAAGCAGGTAGCATCCAACTTGAGATCTGGGTGTTGGGCTTTAAGAAGATCTATCTACCTCTCCAGTGCATCAGAGAGTGGTAGCCGTTTTGTGTCTCTGAGAATCAACACTTGCAGAAGAGAATTTGCTATCAACTCCCAGGGATGGAAGTGCCTCTGCAGGGCTTTAAATAAAATATTTTGACCTTGTAACTTCCTGTTTTCTTTTTTTTCCTGTGTTGTAACATGCCTCAGCCACTGCTTTATTCTCATCCTGCCATCTCCCCGCCGGCACACATTGCACCGCAGTAGGCCTGCACTGGGTTAGGCACTTATCCCTGGTCAGCGAGGTCTCAACAGTGGGTTATTGGTCTGTTGTAGCCTGGAATCTACTCGACTCTTTGCTTCCTTTGAGTGGAAAAGCAGCCTAGCGTGCTGCAGAGGAGTGTTGGAGACTGTCCCCTCTAGTCCTCTCTCATTCTGATGCAGTGACACACAGTAGGTAGCCCTCAGTGTGCTCTAACTTGCCAGGAAAGCCTTTAAAAGGGGACTGCCTTGAAAATTTAACCATGCAAGGCCTTTCTCTGTCTCCACCCTCACACACACTGCTGGGCAGAATTTTGTGGGAAGCAAAGTAAATGAGCACTGTTGTGAACTAAAGGAGCTGTATTGGTAATAGCGACAATGAAAGCAGAGAAGTCAACACAAAATGATACACAGCCTAATAACAATACATTGTGCAATTCATGTACATAAACATTCCCTTCAGCAAGACCTTCCTCACCCCCCCTTCCCAACATAATCCCTCCGTATTTACCCTGCAGCAAGGAAGCAAGTAGCATGGTGGCTCATGCTTGCCTTCTTGAAGGGGGATTCAGAATCAAGGTTCAGTGCATCAAAAATAAAATTAAAAGCAAATTAAAATCAGGAGGAGCTAGAGGCAACTGGGTAAACAGAAAGTATCTGTTCATAAAAGCTAGCCTGCAGGCTAACCAGGTTTTTTTGCACCCTCGGAGGCCTACACTCACCCTAGTGTACTTCCTAGTCACCCTTCTGTCTGCCAGCCCACAGGAGACCAAAGCCCTGAGTGGAGGACACAACACTTGGCAAAGGAGCCTGGCAAAGGGAGCAGCATGCTTTGCTGGCATTGGAGCAGCCTCAAGGCAGCCCAAAGCAGCGCCAGAACTCGAATTACTGGTTGGTTTAAAAAGCCAACTGCACACAGGCCTGGAAACCACACAGTTGGGAGGTTCTTTATTGCCTGCTGGGAGAGGTTCCTCCTCATCCCTCATAGAAGTGCCTTTGCCAAAACAAAACTGCCAGTGACATGCCTCTTGTTCTTTGGGGAGGAGGGGCCACCATTTCTTTCATATGCGTTTTACCAGYGCTTGAGAGCAGAGTGTGTCTACAGGTCAGCAAGAGGATGCATTAACAGCATACAGTCCCTCAACTGCTTTGGTAGACTTAACTGTGTTTGGGGACTAATAATCACCAATGTGGAAAAAGCAGCTTTGACCCACTTCACTTTTGGCCAGAGCTTGAGAAGAAACAGAGTAGCTCCCCTGCACAATATTCAGGGCTACCTATTTGTAAGCTAACATCCCATCCACTCCCGAGCTTTGCCTCTCCTTGTTTCCGTTGACCAGCAGGCCATGCCAACTTCTGTGCTGCTCCTTTAGCCAGGGGTGTGGTTCTGCAGTGATCAAGCCTGCATATAATTTTCTCTGTTGCAAGGAGTTGCAGCTGTAAAGTTCATTTATASCAAACTGTAGAGAATTAATACATGGTTTTATGGAGACAATTTGCTGGTGAAGACATGGAAGTGCTCCAAGCTCAGAGAGCACAGCCTACTTATAGGATGACATTCAACTGCGTGCTGAGAATGAGCACAAAACCTATGTGCTCTTAGAGGGTGGAAGCAGGACTTCTACAACATGCTATCCTCCTTCTGGCTTCTTTGGGTGGGGTGCAGGGTACCCATGCACCTATACACCTACAAGTGAAAGTTTCCATGTCTTGCTACATAAAGCTTGTTCAAATCATACATATGAGTGTGGAAAGAAAGAAACAGGAATCTAAACAACTGCTATAGATCTAGGAGAACTATAGCTTTCTTTAAGGCACAGTTCAGACAACCCCTAAATCAGTTTCCTTCCTACTGCCAATCTGTTCAAAAACAAGCCAAGAATGAAGAAAAAAAAAAAAAAAAAAGGGCAATCTTGCTGGTTGGCCAAAAGCTGTCAACTGTGTTATCTTCTGATTTATGTGGAAGACCTGGCAAAAGTGCCATGGAAGCCAGAAGAAAAGGTAAAACATGCAACAGAAGACAACTTCGAGCCCAGCACAGAAATGCATGGAAAAGTCTGTTGACACACAAATACCATGCTGAGAGTTTCACAGCTCTGTGCCTTCACCCCAGATGCAGTTCCAGGGCCAAATGAGACATGGAGGGTTTCAAAGCCCACTCTGACATTTAAAAAGGAAAGTCTGGTAACCTTCCCAGTGGGCACTGTCAGGGGACAGGATTTCTTCTGATTAACCAGCACAGTCAAAGTCAAGATCTCTTTTTCACTGAAGCCCTGGGGTTTTTTTAACTAAGTCAGATGTTCCCATGATTTCCTCCAAAGACCTCCAGCATCCCAACCTTCCCGTGTCTTCCATCCCACATCCACTTTCCTCCCTGAAGATTTGGGTAATGGTGTTGAGTACCAAGAATCAAAGCACCTTGGTCTCAGAAGTACCATGAGGCATAGACATGTTCACAAATTAACCCCAGGCTGCTGGCTGAGGATCAGTCACTGACCTGGAGAGGGGAAATCCTTGTCACAGCAGCTTCTAGAGGTCTGAGAAATTCCTGGCAATGAGCGCATAAAATCTGTGCCAGGAACTCTACTCATCACCTGTGTTGGCCTTTGTCCAACAGGATACCATCACAAAGGAATTGCCAGTGGCCAGCCAAGTGCCTTGATAAGCAGAAGTGTTGGAGACACCAACAAGAATACATACTTGCGTCCCAAAGCTAGCATTCCCCCATGAGTTAACACCCTCCACTGGGTAGTGTAGGCCTTTGGCAAGGCCAAGGAGACAGACAGCTGCCAGGAACGATGCAGGGTTGCTTCAATGTGCTGTTGCCCAGCTCTGCCACCAAGACACTTCTGCTCCTTCCCACACTGCCAGGGAAGCACAAGCCTGGAGAGTTCTGGCACACACAGAGCTCCACAAACCTCGCTGAATGTTTGAACAGGAGCAAAGAAAGCTGCCAGCCCCTTTTGCCTCATGCATGCAGTAGGTCAGGACAAAAGGGCATTAGACCTTGGCTCCAGGAGTCACCATGGGTACTCCGGCAGCAGGCGCTACCTGGGCTGTACTCTTATATATACTGCCAGGGTAGAGCCTCGTCCTGTGCCTTCTGCATACCACCCCCTGGTTCAATTACCTCCAGGAAATCAGCTCCGGAGAAGACCAGGATAGAAGTTGTGGAGCCTCCCCAGTCTCATCAGTCCCTGAAGAATCCAAGCTGGGCTCAGCCCCCCCTGCACCCCTCAAGAGAGCAGGCTTAGGGGTAGTGTGCTTGGATGAAAGACAGGACATCCTCCTTTGATAGCTTCTCTGGATCTTGCCTTTTCTGAGAGTCGTGCACTTTGACACCTTCCCCCCACTCCCAGAAGAGGCGGCTGTAATGGCAGACACTGTGGGCAGAAAGGAGAGCAAGATTAGTTTGGCAGGGGAGGGGAAGGAAAACACCGTCATCCTACCCACAAAGTGCACCACAGAGCCGGCTGCCCTTGCCATGGGAGCCACACAGAGATATTCTGTCTAAGGGGTGCCTTAGAAAAAGACCAGAGCATTCATTCACCTTACAAACTTCACAGCCCTTAAGGTACAGCAACTTCCAAGCCTAAGAGATTTCCATGGAAACAAACTTGTTAAATCTAGCTTCACTTAAGATTCAGTTCAGTATTTGCTGGAAGGAGACAGGTCATTAGAGAAAAATGTACCTCCCCCCAAGTTTTTGAGAGGATGAAACTGTCATTGCAGGCAATGGAAAGGCCTTAATGAAGAATTTAGAAAGTCTGCCAGCAGCTGCAAGCAGCAATCTAATCACTCATCACAAACCTACTAGAATCAGTAATAGCTGTCCTATGGAGCTTTGCAAACGAACAGCACTTCACACCGTACAAAAGCGGCTAGGATCATCCCCTCTTTCCCCTCATGTGAAATAACGGAGCTCCACTTGACTGCTGAGAGTTCTGGTCCTACAACGCCATCTCTCACTCCATCCATCAAGCACAGCACTCCCTCACTGCATCAACATAGTCCCAGCCATAATGAAAACAGAGCTGCTAATTACTGCCGACACAGCAGCCTTTAGTTTTGTACAATTACTGACACAATATTCATAGCTTATTTAGTGCTACTGTTCTAACAAGCAGTACTAGCACAGCGACAAGAGCACATGTCAATGGCTAATTATAGACACATTAGTACTCACTAACCACAACACAACACATCCCTTCTGGAGTCCCACACAAGCGCCCCCTCCACCTCCTCAGCCATTCGTGCAAGTTCATGCTGGCCTACGTCTGAGTACAGAGGCAGAACTAACTCCATCCTGACACATGGAGGGAAAAAGCATGGCGTGCCTCTGCTTTTAGCTGGTGAAGAAAAGCTTAAGGATTCTTAAGAGCACTGCTGTAAGGTAGGTAACGAGATTCAAAGTGAGAAAATCAGAAGCCCTATTTCATATCAAGCTCTCGCTCGGAGTCACAGTCCTGAGTAGTGGTGGTGGAGGGCATCTCTTGAGACTACCTGAGGGCAGGGTGTGCAGAACATGTCCACCTATGAGCCCTGAGGTGTCTCACAGACTCAGGATTTGCTGTACATAAGACATGGCCTTAGCCTAGTACTCAATAGATACAGATGGGGTTCAGCAGCCACAGTATTAATGACTGTCCACTCTCTCTCTTTAAACAGCACCCAGCTACCTACAGCTTATTCCAGAGCCTGGGCTAAATGAACTGGGATTTACTTTTAAATTAGCAACTTCCAGCCAAGCATCTTAAAATATAGAGATGCAGGAAATTACAGTTGCTGGGCTCAATTTCCATCTCCCTGTGTGCAGGGAGGTTCAGTAACTTGTACTCTGCTGCAGACAGGGGAACAAAGTTGTGAGATGTGTGTTACTCGTAGCAACTAATTGCAAAATYCATGAATCCGGATCAGCAGTTTCCTGAAAGTCTGAGAAGGTGCCAGCTTCTGCAGCACAMCCTGCTGGTGACCAAGCTGCGCTTGCACTGCAAACAACTGCAAGAACATAGCACAGCACGCCTGAACTCCCTTCCAAATACCCAGACGCACACACAAACTTGCRCACAGCTATCCTTCCATAGCCTCAGCTCTGGCTTGTACTCACTGAAAGGGTGCGATGGATTCAGAAGGGAGGTCGTACGTCGCTTTCTTGGTCATTTTGTTGAAGAAGAATTTCCTCTTGGAGTTTTTGCTGTATGCCATTGTCCAGGGATCTTGCAGAAGAATCACAGGGATCAGACAGAAAATAGAAAGGGGAAAAAAGCACAGTATAAATACACATACAGTGCAAGCAGGGAGGAGGAATCTATAAGAATAATTGTGATCCTTCTCTTACTCCTTTTTTCCTTCCCTCCCCCAAGAAGACCAAGCTGTTCTCTATTCACTGAGAAAACTCCCTTCTCCCTGCATTTAAAAGTTGACGTTCCAAACAGGATTATTTCCATGTACTATTACGCTGGAAAATATCTTCTTGATGCAAAATTATGATCTYGTTAAAAAAGAAAGTCCTCAGTCATGTAAATAAATGGAATTACCCACACAATGGCTGATCAACCCGCAACAGAAAAACCTAACATATAAATACTTTAAACCTTATCCAAATCCAAGATACCCTCATTACATGCAAACAGTTAATCTCTAGCCATTGGAATACTCCYATTAATTTTTACCAAGTTACAAGAGGAGCGAGCCTGGTCAATACTTTTTACCTGAAGATACAAAGGAAAGTTATATAGGAGCGGGGACTCTCTCTTCCTACCATTCACAGTCCGTACGATGTAGAGTCCTGTGGGCACAAAATGCCGGTCATCTCGGCCAGTGTAGGACAGCCGGGGTATTCCCCCTGAACTCTTGATGATTTTCATCTCTAACCTAAATGTTGAAAGAAGGCAGTGATAGAGGTTCCCAGTTTCTTCCTTTACCATCCTCTTGCACACAACRTGCCACCTGCACACCCTTCTCCAGAGTGTCACAGTGAAAACTGACAGCACCACACATGACGGGACAAAATCATCACATTCTGGAGAATTCAGTCTCTTGCCTCCTCCACACAGCTAGAGGAACCAGCCAGAGCTGTCTAGAAYAGATAGCAAATCAAGTGTTGCAATGAAGGATCTGTGATGATCTATCACACTCAATCCAAATGGAGTTCCCATTTCACATATGAACTCAATCTTTCGAGCCACTGAGAAGCCACTGACACTTCTGCACACAAACTCAAGCACCGTTGCTACTCCTACTGTTGTAAAGCGCACTGGCCACATCTACGGCATTAGAGCTCATCAGGATGATGCTCTGAGTCAGCAGCATCTCAGAAACAACAGCCACCAGCTGCACGAGCTCTAACAGCTCTTTCTCCAGGACTCCTCAGGCATAGATCAGCACACCCCTCCCACTCCTGTGCATTGGTGGCTGATAACCTCAATGGGCCGTGRAGTCTCTCACTTGTGCCGGTCACTCACCTCACAAAAATCTTCTCCATTTCCTCCAATCTGTACACTTCCTTCACTCTGGGGGGAAAAGACAAAAGTGTGATTTAAAAAAAAAAAAAATTAAACTGTCCTCTTTTTCTGTCCTAGCTACAGGGAGCAGCCAAACAGTTCATTTTGTACAGCATGAAGTGGTCAGGCATGACTTAAGGTTCACCCTTCTCCTCAATCTTCTGCTCCAGTGCCTTATTTCTCCTAGCTTGAGAAAACCTGACACCTGCACGCTCATGGCTGGGTTGCTGTAAGCAGCATATGAGCATCCTCGCTGCTAAAGAAGCTGTGCATTTTTACCTCAGGCTGAGTATACAGAAGAGGAAGAACAACAAAAGTCAGGTGCTTTTGTTTTCCCATTAGGTAAATTCACTAAGGTCAGCCCCAGGCAGGTTCTGGCCTCAGCATGCTGGCCTCACAGTAGAACTAAACTGCCTGATCTTCACTGTTATTATCCTCAGGGACACCACAAACTCGTTAGTTACCCTGAGATAAAAACAGCTTTTTTTTTTTTTAAATCAGTAAAGATGCTTTGGAATCATCRTTCTTATCATTATGTCAAACTACTTTTGTTTTTGTTGTTCTGAGACACAGAAAGAGACAATCAGAAAGTTTCAAAAGCACTGCCTCTTGATCAGACATCCCAACCACTCATTTCCCACACACGGCTACAAGCACCAGGCTTCAAAGAGCACAGCTTGAACACCTTTTCACAAGGGCCCCTCTACAACACAGTTCTACAGCTCTCCTTCTCACTTCACCTTCAGCCCTCCCCAACACTTTGAGCTCCTCCAGTTATTGCAACTGTCTGTCTTGAGTTTAACTGAGATGCCACTCATACCTATCTGATACCCAGCACAATGATGCTCTTATGCTCCACCATAGCAGAATTAACGAAATGGAAGGTCAGGAGGCAACCAAAGCTGAAGGCCTTTGTCAGGAACTTTCTTGGGATTGTAACTTACGCCTTCTCCTCAGGCTAACCATTTGGAGATTGCACCTGCTGGTCAGCACTTCATTTATCTAACAGTCAGCATCTCTATACCGCTGCTGACCCTTCAGGGCAGACAAGGACATAGAAGTCTTTGCAATGATTAAGCTAACTGGGTTATATAGACCTACTATAGTGCATATTTGAAATCAGCACCAGCCAATCCACCTATGATGAAACATGACTGTCTGATATGTGAAAGGAGGACACAGCTTCTCCACTATCAACCTTTATCTTAGATATTTAAAGGGCCTTTAGCCTCTTTCCGTCGAACATAAGAGCTATGAATTTCAGCTTGAAATTTAGCTCTCCTTCAGCTCCTTATCTTCATCCTCCAACACACTGAAACCAAAGCAGGCCAGACTGAGAGAAGGCGTTGTCACTCACCGGATGGGGTTCATATCTGGCCGGCTAGGTTTAGAAACAGCTTTGACAAACTTCTCTGCCAGCTGAATCCTGAATGAAAACAGAAGGAGAATCCAGCAATTTAGCAAGATCTTTGGCACAGCAGGTAGGTAACAGTTTCAGCAGAGTAACTGATTAGACACTTCAGTACATGCAGACTGCCTTCACCACTAGCCAAATGGGTACTGAGCAACACTTTTTTCACCCTACCCTACCAGTTTAGTACCCAGTGATACTGGCTATTATCCATTAGGAATGGGTCTCCATAGCCTCCTCTACAAATCCACATGCTGCTGAACACATTGATGTATCAGCTAGAAAGTAGGACTGGTAAAGACATCATGCCCCTGAGGAAGGAAACAGAGGGGCTCGTTCCTTCTCCCTCAGCCAGTTATCAGCTACGCTCATTCATATTCCCAGGATGCTCAGTTTACCCAGACTGTGCMTGGCTCACCCCAGACTAAGAAAGGAGCTAGACCTGCCCTCATACATAGAGAGGGTACAGTTGGAAAAGGCTATACACACTTCACTTTCGAACAGGTTCATTCACAGTTCACCTTTATAGCAGTAGTTCAGCTGAATGCACTTGTCTCCCTCTGCTCAGCATTCTGCTTTTAGTGTGAATGCCATCTCCCAGTCACTCCTACTCACATACAAGAAAGAAGCTTCTCCAGATCCTACATACCTCTGGTTGAAATGCTGCTTTCGAACGTCATTGCCATTCAGCACCAAGACATCAAGGATATGGATGGCACTGATTTTTCGCTGGGCCTTCCCCTAGGGAGGGCAATACAGAGACTTACTACTCAGACTGTTGCTATTTCAGCTTTGATTTATAGCCTGTTTTTYGACAGGACATCATTCTCTTCTAGCAAGAAAGCACCTTTCCAGATACTAGAAGCACACAAATTCCCTGCTGCCCATTGTACAGTAACATGCCATCCTCCAAGAACCGGTGTATCTCAACTACACAGTTCTGTCTCAGGGGAGGGAGAGAGGGCAGGACCACAGCTGCCATCACCAGCTCTCTGTGCCTTAGCAGGTACCACAGCACAAAGCCCAGTGCACTACAGCATCCTTGTCTGAGGTGCCAGAGGACAGCCAAACTCCCAGGCAGCAATACCTTACACTGTGAATAYACCATGAGAAACTTTTCCCCAGGGCCTGCAGTTATGTACCCGAAGAGCCACAGAACATATTAAGTCATGTTGGCAACGTCATCTGCTGCAGCACGTAGGACAACAGCAGCATGTCAGGTCCGA
The DNA here is from genome assembly GCA_030449065.1 of Oceanodroma leucorhoa. Classification (NCBI taxonomy): domain Eukaryota; kingdom Metazoa; phylum Chordata; class Aves; order Procellariiformes; genus Oceanodroma; species Oceanodroma leucorhoa. The sequence continues at coordinate 10,332,408 of JASVER010000006.1, read as the reverse complement.
AGTGTTTTCACAATAATGTTAAAAGCTCATATCTCTAGCACTAGACAGAAAGAAGGAACTTAATCCAAAATAGTTTCTCTAAAGATCATATACAAAAGAACTTGCACCTGGCAGAGACAGAACATTTATTCTGCAGTATCTTACAGAGAATAGGCGAAAATGCTCGTTATATTTGCAGCCACTTGGTAAGGGAGAGAATAGCCTCCTACCTCTCCTTTTAGCTCATGAACAATCTCCACAGAGAGAAGGGTATCTCGTGGCAGCTCAGTTTTCAAATCCAGCTTTGTCCAGCGATCTGACTGGCGACCATCCCAGGTGTAGATCTGTGATTTCTGTGTGTAGAAGGCAGAATCAGATTCAGCCAAAGCTCATGAGGGCAGGGGTGGAGGAGAGACCTCTGACTAACTGTAGAGCAGCCCTCAGAGAATCTTTTTGTCCTAGGCTGTCACAGGCAGTTTCTTTGTCAGAAGTTTTAAGGAAGAACCTTAAACTCTACAGCAAAGGAACAAAAAAACTGATTCTAATCTGCCAGTGGCTTTTCATACCCGCACAAAGAACCAGAAATAGAACACCTTTAAAAGGACAGTAAAGATGATTAGAGACACTAGCAAGAGTACAGGTCTCTGTGTAGGCTGCGATTACAAAACCAGGGTTAATTAGTATGAAAAGCAGTGAAGTCAGGAGAAAGAAACATAAAATAGCTAGCAGTCTCAGGGGCTGCTGATGGGGATCCTTTCTGGCCTTTGAGGACAGGAAAGGATGGGATGAAACTGCCAGGCAGAATAGTAGCATTGAAATGAACCAGCAAAACTCCCAGACTGTTCTCAGCACTTACCCCTAGCCCCAGGAGGAACTTCTGCTCACTTCCAGACACCATACACCGGTAATCTAACACTTGGCGGATCTTCTCTAGTGTACTGGAATTCAGAGGAGTGGGTTTGTAACTGAAGGTATCAATGTCCGTGCCCTAAAGAGCAAAATATGGAAAAGGCAAATTAGAYACAGTACATCAACAGGTAGGTAAATGCAACTTCTACATGGAACGATAATCCAGGACTGGCTTCTTCATCTCTTAATTCCTATGGCGAAAAGTTCTATTTGTAAGAAAGGACTCAGAACAAGCTTCTGGGTAAGGTCTCACCTGGATCAGCTCAAAGAACTTGGACTTGGGATCTGAAGATGAAGGAGCAACACGAGCCTGATCAGGAATCTGAAAACAAATCGAAACGATTGGTAATAAGTGTTATTCTTTAGCATGTTCATTGGAAATTTTCTGGTTTCAATACATGACAGAACATCCTGCCCCCTGAAAGTCCTGCTCTTGGGATTCCAGTCGCTGGAGAGGTCATCTGGCAAATAAATGGTCTCACATGTTTTGCATATTTAATGTAGGCATACCACGTCTCACAGGAAACAACAGGCAACTTCAGAAAGTTTCGGGCTAGATCTTTGATTTCATGCATGTTTCGATGAAATACTGTTTCATCGAAGACACACAATTAGTCTGTGAAGCTAACTGTCATATCTACGGCTCCACGGCAGTCAAAAGCTCAGGAAAGAGAAACTGCACACTCATAAAACGAGACCTTTTGGAGAGCTCTGCTGCTTGGGAACTAGGTGCTGAGTTCACTCTGTGTACAATGAAATAGTCTCAACTGCAGCAAAGAAGCCTGATCAGTTAAGCCATACACATAATGAATGAGAAACACCCTGTTTGCTTACATAAACAACTTGAAATGGTCTCCGACTTTCCCACAAGACAACGTTATTAAACCTCCGGCTAGAAAGTCCTATCGGTACTGCAGCTCCATTCTTGTTTCATCACAGCAAGGACATCTTCACAACCTCCCTGCTTGGCAGCTTACTTACCCCCCATAGCTGGAGACACTCCTTTCGGATTTCAGCCTGCCGTGGCTCAATCAGCGTCCTAGAGAAAGACAGCAGACTGTTAYGATGGTGAAACCTCCTTGCTCTTCCAGCATTACATACCCCAGCCCTATAAAACTCACATCTTTCAGCATCTGGCTTGGGAATGACAAACACGCACTGTTCCTCAACAGGTTACACAAAAGAGGATGCTGCCTTCCCTCCCCACCCTCCATCCATCTCCAATCCCCATGTTTAGCTTTGTTTCATGGTCTGCACTACTGATTAGCAGCCACCACTCCATCCCATAAAAGGGCATCAATATTTTCAAGAAGTTACGCATTAGTATGAACTTATGCTAACCTCCAAGAGCTGGGTACATAGCCCTGTTTGCAAATAGCARTGAAGACCTGCTAAAGGCCACACAAAAAACAGCGTCAATGTTAGGGTTAACTCTTAGATAATTCCTGGCTACCAGACTCACTCAACTTTCTACTACATATTCTCTCTGAATGACAGCTGAACAGAAAAGTCATGCCAGGGAAACAGCTATCCATTGCAATGGCTTTAGTTTTATGCAAGAAATTCACATCATAAGCTTTAGGTAAGTCTAGGAATGTAACTTAGATGCTTTGAATTGCCCCTGGAAAATGAAGGGCTATGAATCACACCCAACTTAAATGGTTACTGTAGAATTGAACATACCAGCTGGGAGTTACTTTTCTGCTTAAATTCCTGTCAAGAAGCAGGCCCACTTATGGTAATCGGAAATCATGCAATGCATGGAAGCCTTCTCAAGAAGGGTGATAACAGACCATCAATTTTCAGGACTCCTCCAGCCCCCCACACGTTTCTGCAAATAACTCAGGCAGAGACAAACTGAGCTACCTAAAAGCACTATTCACTTTCCTGTCTCCAAAGGGCAAGCCAAGTACCAGCTCAAATCAAGAACACATTAAAGAAAGGCAAAGCAATTCATTTATAGTAGGTTAATTCAGTCCTCACCAAAAGCCAGAGGAATATACTCACGTGTCTTGAACAAAGGCACGAATTTTGGCTAGTGCCTTTATCTGAACTTTGCAGTGGCTGAAAGAGAGGACAAGTTTCAGTCAGGGAGCAAGTTAATCACCACCAAGATTGTTCTATTGTTCAAAACAAGGAAGAGTGCTGGGACAACAGGAGGAAGCCAGTCTGATCCTCACAGCAGTGATGGATCATTGCCAACATGATTCAAAGTGACAGCAAGACCATTGGAAAGAACTAGGCAGTAGCCTCTTTTCCTTTCTACACAGTACTCCAAGGCCAAASAGTCACTAACAGTATACAGCATTTCTCTCTGCACAGGGTCCCTCTGCTCTGCTAAGCCACTCAGGGAGCAAAAGCAGAGCAGTGTAGCAGCATCAACAAATACCTCCACGAGCGCATGAAGCTACAACTGAAAGCCATGTTGGTTAACCTGCCTACAGCCAGCAGCCCTCATTGTCCATGGGCACTCACTTTTCATTGGACTGGACAATGTAATCGTAGAAATCCTGGTCGCCTTTGATCACATTCAATGGGACAACAAGATTCACATCCACATCAGAGTTGCGCAGCTGGTTGAGTCTGATGTTCACCATGAAGAGATAGTCCCGCACGTCATCAATCCCTAGCTTTAGTCCTTTGCATATCACGTACCTGCAGAGCGAGGCAGAGGGATCATGTGGGTTCAGTTCTTCCACACAGCCAGCTTTCCCAACACACTCCCATTACCAGGACAGTTTCCCAAATCTCCAGAATTCTTTCCTCCTGGGTATCCCTAGGAAGGTGCAATCTCACCTATCACAAAATCATTATAAATTTTCTACATCCTGAAAAGATTGGGAAACTCAACCTTATTGAAAAACCCCGCAGATCTCCCTCAAGTAGTAAATCAATTCTGCTAAACTTGACAAGTACAATGATAAAACACATAATACGCTCTAGCTTCATTGGAACCGTAGTTGTTTCATGCAAAACAGAATTTGTTATATATTTAGTTCCACTGCTTTCTCCCCAGAAGGGTAATTAGGCAAACATCATCTTTAGCTCGGCAAACATCGTATTTGCTAAGCGTCTAAAATGCTTCCTCCTCCAAGTCAGCTGCCAATTGAGGCAGGTCACAGAGCTTCCACTAGACTTACCCAAATCCATCTATCACTGTATTTAGAGGACGGGGTTTCTTTAGTAGTCCCTCATGCTCAAGAATCTCACCTCTCCGAGTTAGCAGGGCGGCTTGTCACAGGTTTAAAGATGCACACTCGCTCAAAGCAGCAATACAGCAGATAAACAAGTCCCACACTGAACGGAGTATACAGGTCAAAGGTTTTGCAGACAAAATGTCCTCCTGGAAAAAAGAGAGGAAGCACACCAATACCAGCAGGTTATAAGGAAACAAGGAGATACGAGGCACCTCAATAACCTTCTCTTCTGCAGAACTGGTAAGAGTGTTTTTGTACAATTAAACAGCATCTAAAACACATTCATGAAGTGGGCCAATGGGACTCCGTCAACCATCTTCCCCATATCTCTGCAAAGAYAAAGGCATTTCCCTGACCAGAATCAAATCAGTATGCAAGCTGCCTCACGAGCAAACCTTCTATCTCCCCCTTCCCTCCTTCCAGGCCCAAACTGTGCCCTACGGCACAGCAGCATGCTATGCTATAGCCTCAACAGAAGAGCATCTCTAATACGTGCAACAAGAAACCTCAGGCTGGAGGGGAAAACTAACAGATGTTACCTAAACAGAGTAACTCGCCACCTAGAAAGAAAAGAGTCTATGTCACCCCTTGTCTTCAAACAAGATTCCCAATTTCCCCAAGCAAAAAGCAGTCAGTCTTACAGAGCTATTATCTACCCAGACAGGAAAGACTTAAAGAAGGTTGCTCCTTTTACCATATTTGAGACTACTGCTAAGTAGATCATTGCCTCAGGTACTTCTAAACGTAGGGCACAAGATAAATGATAACATAATGAGTGTTTTTATCTTCTGCATCAGTGCCAAATGCTAACTAAACTCAGYAGAAGAGAGGAGCCATCAAAGCCAGATAGAGCTGTAATGTCCATCATTTGGCAACAATGAGGTACAGCTAAGACAATGTGAGACATCATCTTGTTCTGATCACAGAGATGGCAGATTTAAAGGACAAAAGCCACAAGCTAGAGGGGAGGATGAACTGGATCAATACCACTCTGTTCCAACCAGCCTGCCAGAATATTCAGGAAGCAGTTGGTCCAGCTAGTGCCATAAAACTCAGATATACTGTCCAGTTATCACACTAGTGACCTTAGCCCAGAACAGCTACATAACACATTGTAAGAGCTTTAAACTAATGCATTTTACCTCATGGTTTTAATTAAAAGCAAAATAGACATAGATAATCTTATTTTTCTGCCCCAGTTTTATTAGCTTTGTGACAACCATCTCAGGATGTATGTGTACATACTCAATTCTGTGCAACTTAGCCTCACTGCAGAGCAGACTTCGTGGCACATTAATAAAAATTGTACAGCATCCTTCCGCAATGCCACCTACACCTTAGAGAAGGAGGAAGAAGATTAATGGATAAAACATACCTGTCCGGACAATGGACAGTGCTGTAAGGAACTGGCAAAGCATGAGTTGTTTGCTTAGGATTTCTTGCAGATTCTCCTGACCCTCCACTGAGAAACCCTGCAAAGCACATAGCATATGATTAGTATCGCGACAAATCTGTTGGTCGAGCAAAGGATTCTGTACAGCTTAATCATGGAATCATGATAATTTCCGTTTCTTTAAGATAAAAAACACTGCCACCAGGAATTTTAATGGCAAGCCTTGAAGAATTTCACATTATAAYTATGGACACATGTCAAATGTCCTACTATATGCAGACTGACGTATCGGTTTTGGTCATTAGTGCAGGAAGAAAAAGAAATGGACCAACCCCATCAGCCATTAAGAAATGCACTCCCTTGTGATCAGTATTGTCCAAAACAAAATTCCGGAAAGCAGTAATGTTCTCTGGGCGAGTGATGTCTCCATCTCCATCAATCCCTCCCTCTCCTAAGGGGAAAAGAGGAGGCAATTACTAACATGTTTGCACATGCAGACAAAAAAAAAAATCAGTATGTGCAGGTGATCTATTGTATTCAATCAACATTTAGTCAGAAATTACACAGACCTTGATAGGCGAATAAGCATTAACACATTCCCTTGTTCACCACTGAAGATGCTTATTAATTTAGGAAAGTTATTCAGATTGTGTGGTCAGGTCTAAACAAAGCCATATAATAACCATGCTCAAATGAGGAGTTGTACATTAGCCTCAGCAAAAGACAAACCATTCACTGCCCTCCCCTGAGATGAAAAGTGACCACATGACAACATAGTATTCTCATCCAAGTAGGAATGACACATAGCTGAACCTCCTAAAAATGTAAGGTTCAATCTCACCGCACAGCTCACCTGTTAATAACATGTTTTTACAGACAAGGCAAAATTATTTACATTGTGCATTGGCAACCTTCTACTAAGAATTCAAATCATTCCAAAGAAACACAATACTCTATTTCCAAACACAATGAAATCTGGAATTTAAAAAAGCAACCCTAAAAAAAGCCTGCAAACAAGTTTATAAAGGGAGTAGGGAAATAGGGTTTGTGCATGMATGTTAGTACAGTTTTCCCATATGGCTCTTTTTAAAAACAGATACATTGCACCCTAGGTTGGTGTTTTAGAAGAAAGCTAATCTAAGGTGTATTCTAGAGCTCCACAATTCCGACTTTGAAGAAGCCTGAACTTCTATTTGGTATTAGTCCCTGTAAATCTTCTACACCTACAGCTTCTATTAACTGAACTGGAGGACTAGAAAACAGCAGMAATCAGGATGCATGATAGTGCTTTGATAACTAAATTCCTCATCAATCATCCTGTCAGTAAGTGAAGCGACACTACAATTTGTTACCATTCTTCACAACACAAATATCACGGCAGTATACTTCCTTCCCATCACTGGAAGAGAGTTTGTACACATCTCACTAGACCTTATAGCGTAACAGACAGAAAGGTATCAAGAAAATGCATCAAAGTCATTGGGCTATTCATTTCTCCAGGTATCTCCTTCTCTCCATAAAAAGACCAGTTTGCAGTGAGTTATGAAGATCCAAATGCTGCAACCGTTAGAACAATGTGTTTATCTGCCTTGCTGCCCTTGTCATGAACCTTCTCTTTAACAGATCTAATCCTGAAGTGCTAACCATTCTCTAAGAGTTCACGGTCAGGTGTCAAAAGTGGCAGTCAACAAGAGTCAGAGTGGTGGAAGGGAAACAAAGGGAAAAAAAAAAGCACAACAATAGAAAACCAAACCCTCTTTACAAGACAGTCACACGTTTCCTTTATACAGTCTGAAATAAGAAGCACAAATACTAGAAATCCTTGTATTTCCCTTCCTGTTCCTAGAGGATATGCAGATAGGGGGCTCAAACACATCAGCAAGCTTAACAAGTTACCATCCATGAGGTGAGATGCAGCAATTGTCTGCATACACCTGCTTAGCCTGTCTCAAAGCAAGGTAAAACATGTTAGCTTATGGATTAAGAAGCTCATTTAGTCACAGTGATTCAGATACAGCCTCTAGCCCAAATCTGTTTTATTTATCTTTACTAAGAGCCCACAATCAATTATCAAAGCAGAGCTAGGGAGGTCTGATACAGAAGCATACTGCCAGTCAGGCAAGTAAGGTTTAAACTGAAAGAGGGCAGATTTCAATTAGGTGTTAGGAAGAAAGTCTTTACTGTGAGGGTGGTGAGACACTGGAATAGGTTGCCCAGAGAAGTTGTGGATGCCCCCTCCCTGGAAGTGTTCAAGGCCAGATTGGATGAGGCTTTAAGCAACCTGATCTAGTGGAAGGTATCCCTGCCCATAGCAGGGGGGTTGGAACTAGATGATTTTTAAGGTCTCATCCAACCCAAACCATTCTATGATAAGTCATCTCACTCACTGTGTTTCAGGCTGACATCAATGCAGTGGGAAAAACATTGTCAAGCAATCTTAAAGCACTCTACAAGTTTCAGACAAGCAAAGCACTCAAGTATCAACTATTACAATGGGACACACATTCCCAGGGCAGACTGGAAATAAGTGCAGAAATGTGACTTGATATGCAAGCTCACCAATCTCAACCCCTTTCTCAGATGACAGCCCCCTTCTACCTTGCAAAACGGTTCCCTATAAACAGGCTTCTCTTAGATCCCCATGCTGATATCAATACCAGCCCCACTCCTGATACAGASGCTGCAGTATAAGCAAAACCATCAGGTAACACTCATGCATGCACTACGTACCATAATAAGGTTCAAAGAGCTCACTGGAAGCAGAATAGAAGTCCTCTAGTTTAAAATCATTTGGTCCTTTCAAGGTCATGCCAAATCCTTTCGCATGCCACTTCCGCCTCCACAAGACGTACTCAGAGAAGCCTCCGGGACCAGCACACACATCAGCAAAGTAGAGCAGCTCTGCATCTCGCTCCTTTATCAAGGGCCTCTGCAAAAGGAAACGGAGGAAATTCTACTGACCCAGTAACAGCTCCCATCAGTCAAACCAGAGACACCATAAACTGCACTAGTCAGCCAGAGAAGTCTCTTTCAAGCACCTGTTTTCCCAGCTAGTATCCTAAGGATTCTCCTTTCTCCCCACCTTCTCCATTCTCTCAGAAAGCACTGCTGTTTGAAAGTTAAATAGAGGCCCTCACCCCATGGAAGTCCTTAGGGTTTGTAAACATGTAGTCAAAGACATGGTCCATATTTGCCATCTTCATTGCAGCCCTGTGAACACATAAACAGGGACCTATTAAGTTTCTACCTTGACTCTCAAGGCTGAAAGAGGACTTAAATGGGAAAGGGGGTACACTACCAGAAGTTCTACAAACCTGTTCAGGAAGAAAACTCCACGGATCATCTCATAGGGGTTAGATCTTGTTCGGGCTCGACGCATTTCTTCTCCATCCAGCTCATCAAATACACTCTGCACAAACAGAAACAAAATTGAGCTGGACCTGGCACAGGCTTGAGGGATAGGCAGGCATGAGCATTTCCTATCCTCATGCATTTCCTCTCCTTAGACAGCAAACTCCGTGCCGGGTTTGGTTCACCAATACAGAATGTTTTTCTGTCACATAATGATATTCACTCTTATTCCAAGCCACCCCAGTTCTCAAGCAAATTTAGTGACACTGAAGAATTCTGTACTGATAGCTCCAGAGCCTGATAACGTGGTTAGCCACCTCAAAAGCAGTCACAGCCTACGGTATTTCTCTCACACATATATAGACACTCACACTCTACTGCAATTTACAGGGGTGTAATAAAACCTAGGAGTGAAGGTGGAGCACACAAGAAAGGGAGCTTATTTCCTTAGCTTATTCAAGCCTTTCACCTTTCAGCTGAATAACTAAGAAAGGAAGACTGTTTTCATTAACATATTTGAAGGCTGARGTGCAAAACAGGTTGCTGAACAGACAGTAACAACCAGGATGCGTGGTCACACTAGTGGCATAGAGGTGAAAGTGGATGTTCTGAGCTCCCGTCAATCACCTAAGTGAACTATTCAGTCCCCTTCAATCATTTATTTCACTTGCTTCCCCAAAACTTTGGCTCCTCTCTAAAAAAAGGGACTCACCTTGCACTGCAGGACATTATGTAAAAGCTCTTCATTACAGAACTCTGTTTCATCTTCAATCACCATCTTCCTCTGGAACAGGACGAGAACACAGATAACAATTAGCAAACATGGTATCAGTCATTTCAGAATGCAACACGTACCAGTGATAAAGGTTGCCAACCACATACTAGGCTGTATTAGCAAGAGTGTAGCCAGCARGTTGAGGAATTATTCTCCCCTATTCGGCATCTTGAGACCACACATGGAATACTGCATCCAGTCTAGCACTCCCCAACACAAGACAGACATACTGGAGCAAGCCCGGCAAAAGGGCCACCAAGATGATGAGGGTGCAGAAGCACCTGGTGTATGAGGAGAGACTGAGAGAACAGTTTGTTCAGAATGGAGAAAGGGAGATCCTATTGCTGTCTACAAGTACCTAATGGCAGGAAATAAAGAAGATTGATCTAGACTCTTCTCAAGAGATGGACAGCGATAGGACAAGAAACAATGGACACAAGCTGGAACACAAAAAATGCCAATTAGCTATATAGAAATTTCCTTTTGTCAACTGGGTTAACAAACACTGAAACAGATGCCCAAACAGGTTGTGAGATTTCCAACCGTGGAGATACTCAAAACTCAACCAAACAAGGCCTTGAGCAACCTGACTGAGTTGGACCTGCTTTAAGCAGGAAGCTGCACTAGCAATCTCCAGAGGTTCCCTCAAGCCTAGGTTATTCTACGACTTTAACAAGGCAATTGTTTCAGGCTGAGTAGTCCTGCCTCTTCTTAGGCTGGTAAGTACTGGGATCTAAAAAATTACCTTCCCCACAGTCATCCACTCCTTTAGCTCCTGGGCGTCAGGAATTTCTGTGGTACACTCAAGGCACCAGTCCACCTCCTCGTAGGCACTGGGCTGCAAACACAAGACATGCGAAGTCAAAGACATAACAACCGATTGCTCCCAAAAATTTGCCTCCCAATCCTAGCATAAGGGGTTATGCCATGACTTTAGGGCCAACCATATAGTTTCTTTCTCCTASTCTAAAACATGTCTTATTTGTTTGGATTTAAAATAATATTTAAAAAAAAAAAAGGCAACACAAAAAAATAAGAGACCACGCCCAAAAAAACCTCACACCACTTTCATCTCATTAGAGTCTGATGAATAATCAAGATAAAGCAAAAGCTTAGTACTCTCAAGGTACATTTTAGAGACAATGCAAAAGAGACAGCTGCCAAAAAACCACACTTCCTGATGGTGCTTTGCACATCCTTTCTCCCAGTTCTTTCCAAAAGGCCCCCTCATTCCACAACTTAATTCAGGCTTTGAACAACTTTTATAATATTGGGAAGGAATTCTTTTAGCAGTTAAGATAAAAGCGTGCCACTCCTCCACAAAGAGAGGCTGTCAAGATCTACTAACGTTCTTATATTTATTATAGTAGTATCATCCGCAAGGGTTAATCATACATAACACTTAAGTGCTGTGAGCTGTAGAAACACGCTGGAGAATGAGACCTAAACCAATGGTCTCAAGGAATAACCTCTGATATTATTTCCAACTGCTGAGAACAATTCAAAGAAAGGAGAACGAGGTACTATAACATGCACCATACATGACTTGATAAGCATTGCTGCCCTTGACTAACAATGGCTAGGACCTTCTGGCTTGCTCTCCAGCTGCCAGACCCCTAGGATTCAGTGTTGTGGTTTGGTTTTTGTCTTTTTAAATACAAACATACAGCAGCTATTTCGCAACAAATAATATCAAAACTGGGCTTTACTTTCCTGACAATATCTATTTCTATTTCCCAATCTTCCTCCCTGTTGAAGACCTTGACAAGACACAGGAATAGAACATCTGAGCATTTTATTTGAGACTATTAAACACACCCAGAAAAGATTAAAAAAAAAAATCACCTATACAGGCATGAAAAATGGTATACAAAATAAAAATGGTAAACCCCAAAGAGCTTGATAACAATTTTCAATCACATTCACTACTGCAAACTTGGAAACAAATCCTACAGACCACAGCAACAATTCACCTGAAACTGATTTTGTGCCAGAATATTAATACATGTGACAGAAAACAAGTTTTGCCATGCTATTCTGGGACAAAATAAGGCCTGAGTCTACCYAGCAGAGCCACTTGATGGTAGCCAGTTGTATCAGACAACACTAAACATCATTCCCGGAGGGCAAACCCTGAACACAGCAACAGAAAAGAGATTCAAAATAGGAAGTACTTACCTCTGGCTCATCCTGCCAATCAATATTGAGCTCCCCATCAAATCCTTTGAGGGTCAGCCCAAAGCCTCTCCTTCCCTTCTGACTGGAGGCCTCAACAATATCCTTCCTGCCTTGGCCRTATTTTCCCAGACCTTCTCCTTCCCGGAAGCCCATCTTGGCCTATAAAGAAAGCAAAGGGAGCACACTGAGGCAAGCAGACTTAAATTATGTACTACTACTGAGATCAAAGACTAGCAGGAAAAATGACACAGGACTCTGAAGTGACTTGAAGGCACTGAGCATTTTTAATCTCAGTTGTGGCTTTCAGGACTTAATACCGAGTTCACTTCACTGAGGCAGGATGCAAAAGAACCAGATCTAAAGAATGATGTTTGAAAAGACAGAAAATTACAAAAGGTTCAGCAATGCGGGAACAGCCTGCTCAGAGGGAGACGTAGTGAGGAGCCTGGAGCCATTCATCACCATGTTCAGTAAGTGTGGAAGGCTCCTAAAACAAAAGGTCCTGGCACAGGAAAAAATTCATGTTGTGATGATATTCTTTGTTGTGAACACGCAATCAYATACATTTCAAGCATCAGTTACAACTTCACCTAGAACTCAGAGGAGGAATGCAAGACACACTGCTTGAATGAAACACATTCCCATCTCCTAGGTTAAAAAGAAATATGTTCATTAACTGCTACTTTTTCAGGCTTTTCTCTTCACAAAATTTAGCAATGAGAGAACAACAACTAAAAGCATGAATGCAGTCAATTTCACTCCCTCCAGTATGCAACTACAAGACAGTAAGTAAATAAAAGTCTTAAGTTTCACTTTGAATGAATAAATTATCCCTACAGTGCCTGCTGTAAAAAGAAATAAAACCATTGTTTATTACCAACCAGTATGAGAAACAACACAAGAACATCAGACAGGTTTTATACAAAGGTACATGGTGTTTTCCCTTTGCTACCTGGCTCCAAATCAGACCTTGAAATASATACACCAAATGTGACAGCCACTGAGCCTGTTACACAGCGGTTTTCTGAGGACAGAATTTTGAACATCCGGTAATCAAGGACTATTTTGCTTTTACTTACCTAATGCTACCAAATCGTTCAACCAGACTCGATATCACATCAATCTTTATATTCAAATTTATGCAGCCTTACAAACAAAAGCCTCCTGAATTCAGTAGCAAAAGCTCCTGTATTGTGGTGATTGAAAGCACACTTCCTAACTGGCTCAGGAGAGAACTCTCCAAATGAAAGATAGTCTTGTGCTAGAATCGGCAAACTGCAGCCCAGTGCCAAAAATGCACATGCACAGATTCTGAATGATCAGCAACGGGATTTATCTACAAAGAGGCACAATCAGCAACTCTCAGCCTCTGGATCCCATTGAGTTTTGAATTCAGAGCTGAACATTCCTTTTTCATGTAGAGGTATGATCCTGCTGGTCAGCAGCATTCCACCTCCTTGAGAGGCAGCATCTCCCTGTTCCCACCCCTAGTAGCAGCTAGCACTTCCCAGCTTCTAGTGAAAAAATGAACTTCTAACTTAGCAAAGGCAGGTACAAGCAGGCCTACCACCGTGGAAAGATTGCTGATCCCTGCTCCTGTGAGTACAGCACCAGCACAGAAGAAAAGGAGACCCAAACTCAGTCCTCCATTAAGTCCCAAACTTCCTGTCGCATTTCAAGTAATACAAAACTATACATCTCATCTTCTCTGCTGCCCTTGGAAATAACATTTTTGTTCTCTGTTCAATCAAGAATAGAAATTCTTTCAGGATTATGAGATACTCGCGGTACCACAGTGACGAAGTTTGCACCAGGAAATAAGTGTAACGGCATGCACGGAAAGAGACTCCTCTTCTCTACAGCCTACTATTGCCCTTAAACTCAGGAACAAGATGCTGCATTTGGGACTACCATGAGACAGACAACCATTTTCTTCGAGCTTCCTAAGAGCACTTTCTTCCCCACACTTTCCCCACTGTGCAATCAAGGGGTTGGCGGTCACCTTCAAAGTTCAGTTGTCACAGTTGCTATCATTCACAACTCCCTGCCTTTCCAAGAAATTTCCAGCCCTACATAAAGCAGAGTGGCACTACCTGAAAGAAAAAGAAATACCTTAATAATTAAGGTAATAGTTCTACAAGAGTACGCCAGCCAGCTTCCAAGACCAAACAAGTTAACATCAATCACAGAATTTGTTAAGGCCTTTCTTACAAGGCATTTGTTAGCTCAGGCATTGCAAAATAACACACAGTAGGACTCTTTTTTCAAGCTCAGCAAGCTGCCTGACCCAGAGATCTTTCCCTTCACATTCACCTCCCTGCTCCTAGGCCTTGAACATGAAAATTAACTTCCTTTTTTAACAGATCACCTTCAACCAAGCTCTCTCAGCCTCCCCCAGTTGCTCAGTAGCTGGCTCAATGAAGCAGAGAACCCTGCTACAAGGAGGATCAGAATCAGAATCAAAATATCTTAAAACAGACTGGTCTTTTCACTTTGCTTTCATCAGGTCTTAATAGTTTGGTCCGAAACTATTTTGACCTACCATGAGCTTTTGGGAGACACTGTTATACATTGAGTAGCGAGATGAAGTACCCTCCACAAGAGAGTCCTGTTTGAACTCATTGCTGAAGACTGGTCTTTTTTCATCGCTCTCACTATCAGACCCACTGCTGCTACTGGAAGACTCTGAAAACAAACAAAAAAAAAAAGTGAGAAAAGTGAGTATGAAAATATAAAGAAAATGGAGGAAAGACATCTCAGTAATCACATTAATCACACATACAGTGTGACTCATTAAATCCTCTCAACACACACACACAGAGGACACTTCAGTATCTCAGATGTGCTACAGGAAGCACGCAGGTGTAATATAACACGGAACCAACAACTGGTGCTTATTTGACCTTTTGTCTCAGGGATGCACTCAACCTCACTGAGCCAATGGATTCCAGGCCCCGCAAGGGCCGGGGGCCAAAACCCATTACAGCAGCAGAGCAGGCCCCAGTATGACCACTATACTACACTGTGTCTGACCTTCGCAATGATCCTGAGGAGCTGAGAAAGTCCACAAAGATTCTCTCCCAAGAATAATGACAATTACCGACACCTTGATAAAACATACTGGATTTTCCTGTTTCCTACCTAACTACAAGTATAAACGCATCCCTAACTTAACCAAAAATCCACATCAAGTACACAGGCATCTACCAAATGGCCGACACTGCAGAAGGAAGAAAGAGTTGAATCCCTTAGTCCCCATATTAAACTTCAGTTTGACTCCACTACTCACCTCATCCACAAGTTCACTACAGCAAATGAGACACTTTTTCACCCCTAGAGTTTACTGATGCATACAAACCCAAGTGAAAGATAACATCAGAAGACACCAATCCAGTTTAAAAACACCCTGACAGAGATGAAGGTTTGAGGAAGAAGTTAAGCAAGTCAATGGTCCAATCAAGGTAAAATGTACCACTATACACAGCAGGCACTCCTGAAAGTCACCTGAAACTCATTCAGCAGAGCCTTCATGGGCACCGAACAATGAAGCTCTGTCTATGCCCAGATCCACCCTGACACCTATTTGGGAAGAACCTAGGCCTGTTTGAGCTGTATAGTCCTTGCTGCTGCTCTACAGCTGTGAGATGCCCAGACCTATTTGCTCTGGGCTGGATGTAAGTAGAATGCAGCCCAGGCGGCCAACCATTATCTTGGGCTGCATCAAAAGCAGCGTGGCCAGCAGGTCGAGGGAGGTGATTCTGCCCCTCTACTCTGCTCTGGCGAGACCCCCCCGCAGTACTGCGTCCAGCTCTGGGGCCCTCAGCACAAGACAGACATGGACCTGATGGAGTGGGTCCAGAGGAGGGCCATGAAAATGATCAGGGGGATGGAATGCCTCTTCTGTGAAGAAGATCTGAGAGGGCTGGGGTTGTTCAGCCTGGAGAAAAGAAGGCTTCAGGAAGACCTTATTGCAGCCTTTCAGTACTTAAAGGGGGCTTATAAGAAAGATGGGGACAAATGTTTTAGCAGGGCCTGTTTCAATAGGACAAGGGGTAATGATTTTAAACTAAAAGAGGATAGATTTAGACTAGATATAAGGAAGATTTTTTTACAGTGAGGGTGGTGAAACACTGGCACAGGTTGCCCAGAGAGGTGGTAGATGCCCCATCCCTGGAAACATTCAAGGTCAGGTTGGATGGGGCTCCGAGCAACCTGATTTAGTTGAAGATGTCCCCGCTCATTGCAGGTGGGGTTGGACTAGATGACCTTTAAAGGTCTCTTCCAATCCAAACTTTCTATGATTCTATGATCTGGGCAGGAATTGTGGTAGTCATATCATTTGTCTTATGGCCTGCTCCGCACCAGGTGGGTAGCGAGAGAGGCCCTACAACCYACCGAGTCCTTCTGCTTCTCCAGTGGTAATATTACTACGAGGATGAAGCAATGGCACAAGTTTCCTTCCTGAAATTTGCCTAGCACCACATCAGTCATACTAAAGTTAATGCTGTGGGGCAGGCCGTACAGATTACTGGAGCAGCAATCYATAGCAAGCACAGCAACGCTCTTCGTTGGACCTCTGCCTCTGGAGCCTCCTTCATTCGCTGAGTGCTAGAAATCATTCTGTGCTGCTTCGTACAACTCGAAGTTGAACTACATAAGTTGCGCTGAGATAAGCGGAAAACTGTTGTTAGCAGAGCTAATCTTTTTCTGTTTATCACTTAAAAAGGAACTATCTAGCACCATAGAAGTCTTAAAAAAAAGACATTATATTTACCTAGAAAAAAGGATTGAACTTCTCTTACGTCTTTCTGATTTAAGAAAAAACACAGATAATTCCTCTCCCAACTCACAGATCTCTGTATTTTCCTGTTACAGAAAACTGAGCAACTGTGAAGTAACAGGAAACAACTGGATAAACAGTAAAGAAAGGCCATTACAAGAAAGTGAAGTGAAAATTAAAGACACCAGAGTGAAATATACTACTGTAGTAAAAACCCTTTGAATGTATGTTCAATCCTTGTTGCTGAACTATCAGCTTTTAAGATTCAGGATTTGTGTCCCCACATAACTACTATGCTAGAGTTTTACAGTATCAACCTTCGAGGCTTCCAGCTTGAGACAATGAAGGCTATGATTTAACTTGTGTTTGCAATATTATATACCCATCTTGATTTTCAAACATCTGTCACACAAGCTACTTTTGCTACATTTCTCTTYCCTTCACAAAGTTCTTAGATATGAACAGGATCACAAAGGATTTTGCTTTAGGGTCAGTTACTGCTTTCTGCTTCTCCAATACACAGCTCCAATTAACTTCGCTGCCTGCTTTTGAGCTGTGTCTTATTTTCCAGAGGCTCATGATGTGCCTCAAATACGATACCCAGTACATAAAACTCAAGAAAGTCCCTTCACAACTCTTCTTGCTTTTAACATTTGCTAGGCCAGGCTCAGCTGAGATCAGATCTCAAATCACTTCTCTCCCCCAACCTACTTTATTTCATTGGAAACCACAATAGGTGTAACAGACTATTAAATAATTAACCCTACCCAAAATGTTGTCCTTGAACTGCATCAACTTGTTTCTTAAACATTAAGACTCACAGCCTATTTTGACCTGTATATGAACTCAATAATCAAAAGGGGRATAAAAAAATTTTTAAAATATTGGTTTGAATTTTTTAGCTCAGCCCTGAGTGCACGCAGCATTGCCTACCGCAGCTCTCACACCCTGCTCCTCTAATCTCCTCACTCACCTCCAGCCTTGCCAGACAGGTACACACGCCATACCCTGTCGCTACGACTACTCCCAAACTGACCTACTCATCTTCCATACACATCCCCTTCCATTTTCACAACATGAAGGCTTCTTCACATGTTCAGGCCCTTTCTCACTAACACTTTATGACCAGGGGAAATCCCAAGACTCAGACGTAGCAGGTGTGACCATGAGGCAACTCAAAGTACCATCCCGGGAGAGTTTGAAGCACCMTGCAACAGCGATACCAATTGTGTATGGCACTCGCCTCATCTTTGGTATACCCCAAGCTCCAGGTGAGAAAGCATACTCCAACTTGACAAAAAGTAAGCAATTAATTTAATCACCTCTGAAACAGTTTTTCTTTCTGAAACCAAACACCTGGGAGCTCTCACAACTCTCCCCTCCCCCCCAAAAATCACACTGAGGCAGCAAAAGAGATGGTGCTGCAAGGCAGGAGTCCCAATCAACCCACCTTTTGTGTTCATCTCAATTTCTCCCATCTGCAAAAATGTGATAAGATTACTGATTTTTTTATTTTTATTTTTTAAACAATGAGGAATTATGATGTTTCTTTATGGCACAACACCCACAACTCCTCACTACTAAAAGTTTCCAAAACAGAAATAACTGCTGAGACAGAAACGATTAATGCTGCCCATATATTACAAGAATCTTTACAGCTTTGGACTGTGCACTTGTCATCTACTCCAAGTTCTATTTTCTATGTCTGAATTCACACAATTCCCAGACCAAACTGTTTACGTAAGATTTTWAAAAAGCTTAAAAAAAATTCACACCAATCCAAGTTTGTGAACAGAAATAATGTAGTTTTTCTCCTAAAGAGAGAGTATGCCCTTGAAGTTCAGGCTATCAATTAGGATTTAGGAGATGTGGCTTCAATTCCTAGTTATTATTTAGATTCCCTGCAGCAGCATATACCTTATCTCCAATCTTACCTTGAGTAGTATGATTACTAAATTGAGTTTCATCATCTGAAGTTGAACTGAGGGTTAACCCCAAGTCTTCTATCCTCTTCTTCTGCTTCTTTTGGGGGCTGCTAAATTCAGGTTCTGTCCTTCTCTTCATTTTTGCTGAAAGCTGATGATCACACTTGGTAAAAATTAAGCAAATTAACTTTCTCCTGCATGCTGAAGGGTAAGGCGCAGCAGCATGGCGGTATAGACCATTTTATGGACTATTCAGTATTATGCGTCTCAACTTAAGTTTGCTCTAGGTAGAAGTATTGGCTTCTTTTAAATCTACCTTCTTTAATAGCTAGTCTAACTAAACAAACACGAAATCTATGCAGAAGCTTCTCTATTACTGATTACTTGAATTTCAAATCATTTCTACAACCTACTCACCATTAAATGCTAGTAGATGAAGACAACCCAGACGTCACCACTTAGATAACTTAAATATATGACAGTTGGTTACTACTACTGAATCAAAGACTCATTTTATCCAAACACACCAAAAAAAATGGGGAAATAAGATCAATCTAACGGAGAACATGCAAGGTGGAACCTATTTGTCACAAGAGACTCAGAGCACCTCTGACCTCACCTCTGCAAATATTAATTAATAAAAGAGCTTTCCTACGTGACCTCTATAGCAGAACTTTATTAAACATGTGTGCTCAAGTTGGGGGGGTGTTTGTGTTTTTCACCAGGAATCACTGGCAGGATATCAAGCTTCTGGATGTGGCTGATAAACTTTGCATAAACCCAGAGAAAGGACTAATGCTTARGACGGAGTTGATAGAAGGGAGCTGGGAAGGCCTGCAGAGGACAAGAACCAAGGAACAGAAAAGCAGGTGAAAATTAAAAGGCACAGGTGCTTAGAGCACTAGCTAATCCTCCCTGCTATCAATAAAAAGCAATAAAAGCCTATTGGTGTTTATTATTCTACATAGGAATGCTAGGCTAGAAAAGATGCCTCAGGTCACTGATTCGAACCCTCTGTTATCAAACTTATTTCCACAAGCATATACAGGGCAGCTTAAGTCTAATTCCTTTATTCATCCCCACGAGTCTTGACTGCAAAACCATCCCACAACTTCACTGCGCTATGGCTAAGACATCTTTTCACTTCCACCAGGAACTCATTTACAGCCAAATCATATTTATCTGCTCTTGTGTCAGCTTAGGCAGGTTTTTCTCCCTGCTTGCTTATCTCTAACCAACTGAGAGCAATTTTTTATTTCTGCTGCGATATTCTCGTTAGGTTAGCACGCCCTTAGTTCACCACTGCTCGCTCCCTCTCAAGACCTCCCCCCCTCCTAAGGGTCCCTTAGCGCATCCGTTTTCCTGCTAAATTTCAAACTACGCAAAATTAACCCCAAGCTAAGCGACACCGCAGCCTGCCGGCCGCCCCTCACCCAGCTTCTCGCCCGCCCCGAGGGTCCGCTCCCGGTACCGGAGGCCCCGCAAGCCGGCGGCGGGCTGCGGGCCGCGCCGCGGCCCCCCCCAGGCGGAGGGCAGGAGCCCGCGGGAGCTGCCGGGGCCGCGCCCCGCGCTGACCCGCACACGCGCGCCGGGACCGGGGCCCGCGGACAGCGCTCTGCTGGACCGGGCGGCACTCACGGAAGAGGAGGAGGCGGAGCGGGGGCAGGCGGGTTGCTGGGGCCGGCTCCGTCTCCCGAGGGCCCAGCGGGGCGGGGGGACGCGGTCCCGCTCCCGCGCCGCCACCGGCGCTTTCGTTTCCCCGCTCGGAGGCGCCGCCGTCACCGCCCCCGCCCCGCCCCCTCCCGCGGGTCCTCCCCAGTCCGCCGGCGCGCCACAGTGACGCACCGCCCGCGCCGGCACCGAGGGGCCCGTTCCCGCAGGCGCACCGTGGACAGCCTCAAACCGGAAGTGGGCCCGGCGCCCCCTCCGCAAGGCCCCCTCGGGTCGCTAGGCAACGCCGGCGGTGCAGCGGCATGGCGGCCGGCAGGGCCGCCTCCCCCGCCGCCGGGCCTTGGCCGCCCCGCCCGGCCCGGCCCGGCCCTGCCCGCTGCGAGCGGGGCGGGGCGCAAGCCGCGGGCAGGGCCCGGCTCTCTGGGGAAGCAGGTAGCTGGCGGCCTCAATCCTTCCCGGTGGAGGTGAGGTAGAGGTGCATAGGGGTGAAAATATATTGAAAGTCTATGTAAAATGTTATATATATATAATTTTTGTAAATATATTGTATATAAAAATGTATATAAAGTGTTCTAACGCGCACAAATAATTCAGCCACTGCCTTAAAAGCGGCACGKTCTAAGAAAAACAGCTTTTTTCATGCTTCTGAAGGAGACCTACCTACAGCACCCTCACCTCGGCGGTGAGCGCGGGCAGCGCGCCCCGGTGCCTGCTGAGGGCCGCTGCCCTGCGGGCTGGAACCGTCATTGCTCCTACAGCAGCGCAGGTTTCCTGAGAAACTGTCCGCCTAAAGCCTACAGCCTGCTCACCACCCGGCACTTCACCGTTAAGTAACTACAGCTCCCGTTACTTTAGCAGAGCCAGAACAGGTTTTGTAAGGCCAGTGATGATAAAGCTTTTCACACAATAAAAGCCTAATACATGCCTGTAGATTATTTGAAATGAAGATTTCAAACACTAATTGAGCTGTCTTGTACTTCGCATTAAGCTTGAAGCCCAGGGGCATGAATGCTTAATCTTAAAAAAGAAAACAAACACGGTAGCTCCAAGGGACAGGAGTATACCAATTCGGAAGCGTAGTTTATAATTATCTAGTTGCTGATGTGTTTAAAAATGTGAAGTTATGGCAAAAGGGACTGGCAGGAGGGAAGAAGGCCTATGAGCAGGAAGCAAAACATATGCTCTGACTAGTCAATCTTTGGAAAAAAACACTGAAATTGGGGGGGTGGGCACAGCTGGGTTGTTAAATTGGTGTTACATGTTCTGCAAAGTTAAATGATAGTTGTTGCTAACGCTCACCAAGCACTAACATGGTACATCAGACTAATCTTTGAATCCATAGATCTGCAGGAGTTAAACAGCACACCGTCCCTCTGTGATGGTCCCGTTCCGCAATCCATTAGCACTCCTTCCCAGCTATTCCTGCTGATGTTGATAAATATATTGCTCTGAAAATATTTGATTATCACACTACATGACAGCAATCTTCCAAGAGAAATCAGCAAGTCTTGAACCTGCATCAAGCCTCCTGTGCATCAACTGCGACTAGCTCAGAGTTGTAACCTAAATCCTGGATGCGAGACTGGAAGCTCTTGATGCCATCCCAAGATGGGTAACAGTTCAGGACATGACATCTCCAAGGGGATGTTCAGATGTACAATCAAGTAGAAGAAMGGATCCAGACCTCAGACCAAAGGAGAGCACAGTATTAGAAATACGGACATCTTTTCCAGAAGCTCAACAGTTCGCCTGACACTTTTGTGTGTCTAGTCATCAGCTCTGTATCTGACAGTAGTTTCACTGAGGAACTTAGTGAACTSGAAGGAGAGGACTGCTTTTGTCAGTGAAATGCTTTTGCAAGTGAACAGTGTTATTACTGAACCTCTCTCCTTGGACCTTTACACACTATGCATCTACCGGTAACAGTGGAAATGGTTTGGCATACCACTTATGTTCTTCGTATTCTAGTGAAAAGAGGACATACTCAGAAATCACACCAAAGAACTACTCTGTTACTAGGAGAAGCATTATCCTTCTCTGCAATATGCATAAACACCAATATATCAAAATAAATATACTTAGCAAAATGAAACGAGCAAAAAAAGTCCTGCAACATGGAAGAGATACACAGTAGAAGAATTTGCAGTCCTAGGTAACCAGAGTATTTTCCTCCTACTCCTCTTCATGGGGAATGCTTGTTCCAATGTCAGCCCATTCCACAAGCGTTTTGAGGAACCCTCTTCTCTCAGACATCCTAGAGAGCATATATTCACAAAAGAAACTTTCAAGAACACATATAGAAAATTAACATTAAAAGGGAAAGAGGAAAACTCAAGATGTAATGACTCCTTCACAAAAGAAACCTTACATTAAGATTTTAAGAAAGTTGACTGGCCCACAGATCAGACCTAGCTTCCCCGTTTAAGTCCTATCAATCAAATCRGTCAGGACGCACTACTTAGGACAGCATCATCATTCATGCACCTTTTTAATGGGACCTTTCTTTAGTGGAAGAAGGTAAGAGGTATGATTTTATCTACTAAATTACCRTTAGGGTAGCCATGGGCTTGAAGAGTTGGGTTGTCTTTTATCAATTCCTGAATACACGTGTCTTTCAAATAACTTTAAAATACTCACACTGCTTACAGCAATCAAAAGATGAAGCAAAGTTATTAAAATGAGATAGTCTGTGTTTTCTCAAAAAATCTAAGACAACTAGGAGAAAGACATTCATCTCAGTGGTTGCACCAAAGAMGACTAATGCAGAAATCAATTTATATTTTCCTTCTTGAACAAAATAAACGTAGAAACAAGAAAGTACATACAAATAGCCAAAGAAACATTACAGATGAGGAGGGCTTCCCCCATCCTCTTCTCACAGTGTAAAATAGTCCTTTCCATGTAACAGCTAAGTCAAAAGCATATGCCACATAGACAAATTCATGATGGGATGAGGCAAGACTTGCTCAGTCTCTTTAGGGATGAGTGATTTGCTGTGAGGGTAATACAACCCACGGCTCAACAGCAATGTTTTGTAAACAATAAAACTAAATGCTTCCTTCTGTGCCTTGTGGTTGCCTACAGATGCTGCTTTCCTACCCTGTCAACAGGACATTTCACTAATTCAGATAGCAGCACTTCTGAAGAGGCAGTCCTCTCTGCTGCTGACCAGAACTATACATGTTTCTGAAGTCATTGCTAATAACTTCTGGATGTGCTGCTTCCCAGTTCTAAAACCCTTTATGCAAAAGCCTGAAGAGGGAACAAACCAAAGATACTATATGAAAAGAGCAYGAGCTAAGGAATTCTGGAAGATTTAATCTTCTCCATCCCTATCTAACAGAATATGAGTAACATCAACAGAGCAAACAGATGGCCAGCAGCTTACAATGCATTTAAGCACCTAAGGCTGACAGGGTCCGTAACCCACCCTTCGTTACCTTTACTGCCAGAGACCTGGGGTGACTCTAGCTGCCATACAAAATTCAAGAGAAAAACCCACRTTGGCATATTTCCCTGATACACCTCTCCTGCCTGCTGGTGGGGATGGCCAAGTTCTCAAATAGCTTGGGCCATTCCCTCTGCTGCCTGAAATAAGGGAAGCTGATGTACACATTTAAAGATGTCATTCACTAAGGAAAGGGCAGTGACACATACAAACTGTTACATTACACCAAGCAGGTCACAAGCGATCATGGAAGCCTAGGTTTTGTATGTCAACCATCTAGCATAACGGCAGTTTGATCTCTCACAGTTTGTTTTAGAGATCAAGCTTCTGTACATTCATGTAAAAAATAAGGTCCTTCTTCCAAATGCTGCTAGTTCTCAGCTCCAGCCTCTGCATAGAGTCTCTCCTTCCAGATGTCCAGTCCGCTCATCCAGCAGTAGTCAACCAAACACCATTAGATCGGTTCTGGGCAGCACACAGGCAGTAACAGTGTTTAGATAATGTAGTAGCTTTCGTTATAGTAAGAATCCTCCTCAGAGTCCTCACTGTCACAACTGCTCATCGACAAGATGGAGTAGATGGAAGAAATGACACTGCTGTCATTGTCTGTGGCTGGTTTCACCAACACATTCTGTTTCCCTGCATTCAAAACACACARATACAAAAGTTAGCAGTGACCACTGTACCCACAAACGCTGAATTACTAGTTCTCTTTGAAACTTACAGCCTCTCACTGTCAGGTTGCAATAGGTCTTTCAAGCTGCAGGGCATAGGCCTTTTTCTTTTCAATTTTCAGCATTAAAAGAACAAAGGGTTGGCTTTTTCGTTTGTTTGTTTTCTTAAGTTTCCTATATACCTTTTCTTGTTAAGATAGCACAGATGAGGAGATGACATTCTCCATCCCTTCACTGGCACACAATTGGCAATGGAAGTGGCTAACATAACATTGCCTTGCCAGGTAAGACAGAGGGAAGGAACAAAATGTGCTAAGGAGCTCTCAAACAAGTAATGGTTGTTCAGGACACTTGCAGCCCCATCAAAACCTCCATACATTTAAGAGTGCAAGCTGTCCTATTGGTGCCTGTTCTGCTAAGGCTCTTGGAAAGGCTTCTTGGGAAGCTCTGACTGAGCTTCTCAAGTGCCACCTGTATCATTATTTCTCTTTCAGCTGGTTTCTTCTGAGGAATTCATGTTTAAATAGACACATGGTTATCTTAATCAAAATGTTTCCATCACTGAATAAAAAGACTGCACAGAAACAATTCATCCTTCCTCCTGAAGTGTGTCATGGTGAAGCTAAATGATTTCCTACTAATAGTCATTTATATAATTAGAGCATCTATCCCATATGAAGGTAGGCTATGAGCTTATKTTTTGTTCAAACAAGCATGAAGACCACTGGTTTACCATAAAAAATGAAGTGGGCTCCAATGAAGGCACCACTTCATCTAGTCACCACTAGCTACCTGATGAGACACTTCAGTAGTGCTGTGGCATACTCTGCAGATGTGCACATTACACAAGAGCAGTGTCAGTTCTGCAGAGGTGAAAGCAATTCACAAAGCCGAGCTGRGCAGCCTCTGAGCAGTGTAGCATTTCCTGAGGGAATCAGACTTAGTTGGTTAGAACAGGTTGTAATTTCAGGTTTGAACTAACACTGCTTAGCAATGTCATTTTATGTCACCATGGAGAATCTGAAATGTTTCAAAAGCACCTTTCATTAGGTAAAAGGCTTAACACATTGCAAAATGAAGGATCATGCACTCACCTCTATGATGGGAAAACAAGACAATTACTTAAGGGAACACAGCAATAGAAATTTGTTAAGGGGTAGCAGGAAAAGACTTCTACATTTCAGCACCTAGATACCAGTGTCAAGTGCTCTAGAAACAAATTTGGAAGAGGGAAGCAGAATAGGAATACCCTATACTGGAGTTTTACTTAAAGCTGTCGCCACCATGCACACTCTTTTCGCTACAACTAGGCAAGAGGTTATGCATTTAAGCCACAGTGGCTTTAATTGCACAAAAATTAACATGGCAGAGCAACTGCCAGTTCAGCCATACACTCACATGACACACCAACATACCCTTCAGAGATTTCCTACACAAATCTACCACACAGAAGAGTTCAGAGTTTCTCATCAGGCACTGCTCTGCTGAGTTTTTACAATGATGTAGTCAATAGTTTAATCAAGAGGTGCCTGGTAAATTTTTCAAGGCCCATTCTATATAGTTTTGCTTTTATTTAGTGATCTCTTTGAAACAGTGTAACCTTTAGCAYGGTTAAGTTGTCCTGCTTGACTGTGGAATTCATACCGAAGTCTTTTTCCAAACTTTTTATTAATTTTATTTTACTGTGCAGTAAAGCTAGTTACACAACATATCCTGAAATTAATTTCCTAGTGTTTCTGCTGCATTCCCCAAGCATCTCCTTGGTATATAGGTGCCAAAGAAAGTTGWGCAAAATAGATGGAATGAGAGATTGTACTCATCATGCCACATCCACCCACCTCTCACCTTTCCGCTCTCTGATAAGGGTCAGGCGATGCTCTTTCATTTCCACATCTAGTTTTTCTACCATCCTGTCAATGCAGTTATCCAGCACCAGAGAGCGTGTCTTTGATTTGATCTCCTGCCTGCAGATGGGGCACTCCACTTTACGTTTCGTCCACTCATTGATACAGTAGGAGCAGAAGCTGTGCGCACAGTTCAGAGTGACTGCCTGTGGAATTCGATGGAAGGATACTTATCAGAGCATGCTCACACAAGCATTGTCAAGGAAAAAAATACTGAAGTCAGAAAAACATTATATAAACACTTCCTGTAACAGAAGGGGGGGGGGGGGGCAGGGAGAAGAAGCCCAATGCCCTTTTTCTTTAGTCTTTGTAGGGGTTACACACAAAAACTCTCCCATGCCAAAGTGCAGACGGTTAATGGATTCACTGTAGATCATAGCAAGTCAGAAACACAGACAAAAAGAATTAATTCTATTATAAGTTTCCCCAATTTGAACAGGATAAATAATGGAAAAACTCATGCAGAATAGCATCTGAAATTACTGAGAAACCAGAAATCAAAATTTCAGCTAGCTCTTAAGTCATTATAACAAGGCTAACACATCAGGTTTCCTGTAGTAGAAAAGAATGTAATGAAACTGAAGTTCTAGCAAAACACCAACAGAAATAACAGTCTACATTTCAGGCACAGCCTATCACTTCTAGAATCAAATGAAAGCAGGCCAATTTCCCAAAGAGTTTATCTGAACAATATAAACGGTYCAGTACTCGACTGAACACTGCACCTCCCTTCCTTTACTAACCTCTTCCTATATCTAAACCTGAAGCAGTCCAACCTAGTCAACTTAAAGCAAGGTCCACTACAAAATGATTCTTCCCCAACGAGGCTGTCAGCAGCAGCTCAGAGCACCAGTTCAAAAACATCCAAAACTGCTGCAAGCCTATATGTGTCTTAGGATTAAGCACTCATCTCTATGCAGGGAGAGACATTAAAGCTGAACTTGCTGCCCAGCAGATGAGTTAGGGCAGACAGGATGGATTTCTGGACCAATCCTTATCCACAACTCACTGTGGGTCTGTTGGGACTGTTAAACTAGCGAAGTAAAGAAATAATCTTGACTATCGCTTTAGCAGAACTAGGGAAAGCTTCTCAAGTCTCCTCTTTATTGGCAAACCCATACTGATTTAAACATACCTCGATGAAGTGCTCAGAACAGATTGTGCACTGCAACTCATTCTCCAACACGTCATTCATCTGATTCAACACCTCTTCTTTTTGGGCTCTCACCTTTTCYTTCTCCTCCTAGTGGAAAAGTACACATGGTCATGCACCAGCAAAGAACTAGGTTTTACTCAGTATAACATTGGCAGGAAGTGCATGTGCAGGGGAAGGCAGTACAAGTAGAAAATCATACAATTGCAAGTCTCCACATGTCAAGTCTGTGTCTAATACATACCCAGATCTGTAACCTCTCTCCTCTTTGTAGTCACGGCAGTATTAAGAATATTCCCACCCACTGTAGAGAACTTACAAGCAAGAAGAGCAGCCGTTACCAAAATTCCCTTCAGCCTAAAGAAACTAYCTGCTGGATCAATCTTTTCAGAATCTCTTTCAACCTCTTCCTGGCATGAGTTTGGCTTAAGTCAACAGAACAGTTCTTTTGATGTCTGATGTGAAGAGCAAAACACCCAACAGACAAAATACCTCAAATATTAAAAAAAGGAAGCATAAGAATTTAAAAYATTTACTTGCATTTAACTGCCCAATAATTTTTTTGTTTGAAGTTAATTAGGTTCCTAGGCACCTGCTCTATCTTCTAAAAATAACAGAGAAATTCTTCCAATTAAAGCTATACTTGAAACAGCAACAGAGTTGCAAAGATGACATAAAAAAAAAAAACAACATAAAGCAAACAGTCAGAGGTGGATAATGTCATAATCTCCAAGAGTAAGACACAGGAAAGGATCTCCTTAATTATTTTCCACTCATCACCTTGTGTCAACGGCAGGAAGAAATGTGGCTTATCTCATTCATTATTCAAATTCCATGTCGTTTCAGTCCTACAGTCCCTTGTAGGACTGCTGGAACACTGCAGTTTTACTTGGATGCACTCTAACTGAAAATGAAGCACCTCACTTTTCAAACACACTCTTTTTTTTTTTTTTTTTTTTTTTTTTTTTTTTTTTTTTTAAAGAAAGGGTGGAATGGGCCCACTTACGCACAACACATAGGTCAGGTGCTCTGGACTTTTTTTATGATTGAGAAAGATCTAGTAATGACTGTTCAACACTAATTTATAAAGAAGGCATCCCCCAATCCTGGAAACGAGTCAGCTGCCACCTCAAAATACAGGAGTTTTTCACTATGGGAGGCAAAGTACAGTCAAGACAAATGTTAAATAAACCATTTCCTCTGCTGCAGCATATCACATTTCACTTATGATTAAAACTGAGAATTCAGTTATTCCTTACCTTGGTTTCTTCCAGTTCTTTATTCTTGGCTCGAATTATCTCCTCAAAATCTTTTTTACTACGGCTCAGTTCTTCCATCAAAGCATGATGCTGTAACAATACCRTCCCAGAAATTAAGAGAGTGCCATTATAAGCTATCCTATTAAATATACATGGCCATAATCATGAGGTTCAGCATACTCATTTCTCCTAATCTCTTCCTAAAAGAGCAACACACGTCTATGAGTCAGGGTGTTAAGGCAGTTTAGCCTTAACTTAAAATTGGAATGTAGTGCCAGTTATTTATGACCTTCACAGTGTCACGGCACTTCTCATTCCCTCTCCCACGTTACTCTTTCATTTCAGTTAGGTTTTACAGTCACCATTTTGAGAGCATCTGAGACATTTGAGTATCAAGGATACTTTGACACATAAGGATCACAAAAACGTGTCACTGTATGCAGGGTTACCTGAAGCTGTTTTCAGATTAGCTTTCCAAAAAGAAAGGCCTTTTGGAAAAAGCCTAGGAAACCTAAGCGTGTGGCAATCTCTTTCAAAAACATTCCTAACCGAGAGTGAAATTTTTTTCCACCTGGTTAAAATTGCCAAAACAACTTCCCCAAAACAGATACCCAGCAGACAGACCTCACAAAGAAGCCCACCAGCCCAAGGACCAAATTCAAATAAAAAAAAAAAATATCATTGCAGCTACTTAATGCTTTCAATCTGAGTGTATATTCTCACAATATTTGCTGGCAAATAGCAACTCCCACAAAATAAGGTCTGCCACTTTCTGACAAAAATTTGGTCTGTAGATGAAGATCATACAGTCTGCACCTAAGGCAAAATCCTCGCCTTCTACCAAGAGGCCACAGCAGTAAGAAAGATTTAAATATCTGAGTTACACAGTTAGACCAAACCTAGACTTATAACTACTTGCCTCTTGCAGGACCTGGGCCAGCTGCTCCTTCAGATTCTCTTCCCCATGTTGCCACTTCACTCCCTGGGGGCGGGGGAGAAAAAAGGGAAAAAAAAAAAAAAAAAGACTTGAAGAAAGCAAGGGGCAGAAAATAACTACTTTGCACACTCTCTTTAGAGGGTATGCTTAAAGAAACAATGCTGGTTTTCAGCAGACCCTGAGATGTCCCACTCTAGTGTTGCACGTGTATGACAGAAATTAGAGCTATCATKTACTGTGAAGAGTTAAAATGGATATATCATTTACAGTTACATACTTGGAACACCTCCACGTTATTCTAGCTCTAGGCACCGGCGCTTTCATAGAAACAAAGAGGTCAGCAACAGCTTCAACATAAGAAAAAGCTGCAGCTCTATCTCTGAGCACATTCAAAGAGGTCAGACATACCTACAGCTCCAGCTGAACTTCCCGTTGTGCCTAAGCACACAACTCCAGACTTTCTGTACTTCTGATACAAGGTATCCTGCCTTTAGCAGCAGACTTTAAAGTAAGTAACTGACAAACTGTGAAACTCACTCTGAGATGAATTCTTACTTCCTTTAAACCAGATTTTGAGCAAACCCAAATAGAAAGACTTCAGTTTGTTATCTAAAAAACCTCCTTATCAACATACACATACTGCTTGAAGATACCTACAGATTGCAAGAAAGGGTTTTTTGAAAGTATGAGGGGAAAAAAAAACCAACTCCTTCCCTGCAGGGATTAAGGCATATAATAATTCACCTGTTTGGAAAGGGAATGGATTTGCCATGCAAACTTGGCATTAATTCAGCCATATACCAAGAGAAATTCACACTTAAGGTGAAGACTTTTCAACTTGTCCTCTCTGTAACCACAGGAGATCAGGCAGAGACTTTTGATTCTTTATTTAAAAACATGCTTTTTAACTAATTGAAATGCTTTACTATCTTGCTGTAATGAACCCGTTTGTAAAAATAAATAAATAAATAAATAAATAAATAAATAAATAAATTTGCGCCTTTTTCCTAATTCCCCATGCAGCCCAATCCTTTCTGTCTCTGAACTTTCTTTTGGCATACATGCCTGGAAGTGAAATACTTCCATGACAATTTTAACGGGAGTAATTCACACAAATATTATTTGTGTTACTGAATGGTTCAAGATCAATATCTTATATTAGGCACTCCATAAAAATGAAAAGAGACAGGCCAAAAAGATTACCACCATTATACCTCTAGCTTCTGCTGCTCTTTAGAGAATGTCCTCTCTAGCTCTTCCACCTGCTGCTGCTGATGCTCTTGTTCCATGCGCAGCTGGTCCTGCAACTCCCGCAGCTCCTGCTCCATTGCCAGGATCTCCTTCTGAGCACACTTCCTGCGCTTCTGCTTCACATTCAGAACTGCTGTCTGCTTCTCCTGCACTTTGACCTTTAACTTCATTATATCTACTAGAGTTTTCCTCAGCATTTCCAAGCCAGTCCATGACTCTGCAAGACCAGAGCCTTTCTGGTCCTTACGGGGGACAGACACGGCTTTCTCGGAGTGSACAGGGCTACTACGCACTGGACCACTACCCTCCTCACTTGGTCCAGGAGAAGGCAGCTTGACATCCATCTTCTCTGTTAACTTTTTGGCCTCTTCTACCCTTCCCCATGATTTACCCAAAGGTTCATTGTCACAGGACACTCTGTCTCTTTTGGATCTGGAGTATGATGGGCCTTCTGATCCAGATGTCTCCAATTCCTCCAAACTAAATTTACGTTTAGTTCTCAAACTCTTAGCTTTCCCCAGGTCATTCCTTTGCGCTAAAAAGGGTCTGATTTTCTCCCATTCCTCTTCAATTACTTCATACTCATATTCAGCAGTCTCTTTGTTTTCCAAAGGCACYCCCAACTGGATACGGTCTCCTTCAGCAATAGGATAGGCTTTTGAGGGATCCAATCGCTGTTTGTTAAGCCAGACTCCATTTAGACTCTGCAAATGAACAGAGAATCAGCAAAATTTAATATGCAGTTAGAGTCCTCTGCAAGTTATTTCTGGCAACTGTAAACATATCCAACCTCTTCAGTGTTGCAATCAGAACAAGCCAACTCTTTAAATAAACCTTGCAATATCCAATTTGTTGGCTTAGTGTCCAATTTATTACAGTTATTGCATTATATTATTTACCATGCATTATTCCTGCATTACAGATTTTGTGTACAAGCACTAACAACTACATTAATATATGCACTTGTGCAGAAAGAAAAGAATGAACTCTAAGGGGAAAAAACTGCCCAAAAGCTTCAGAAATAAGAACTAACCAATAAAAAGAAAAGACTCCACAATAGATCGTCAAGAACATAGACTATTGCAGCAATTATTCTTGACAATTGATGTCATGTGAAACTCAAGAAGAAACTAGAAAAGAAAAAGGAGCATAGCTTACACTGCTTAAAGAAAAAAAGAGGCAGTTCTCCATAAATACAGRGAGAATATAAACAAGAAGGAAAATGTTCTTCTAGAGATAATGTTCAAAGCAGAAAAAGAGGTTTTAAATTAGACACTAACTCAAGAAATAGTTCTAAAAAACAGCAAAACTGATCTGTGCTCAAGATTAACTGCAGTATCATTAACAACTGACATATCTCAAAGAGACTGAATAAAACAACTTGACAAAATGATAGCAGTGATAACACAGGAAGTGTTAATAGCTAATCTACCACAGATGTTTCCAATCATGCAAAACCTGTAAGTTTTCAAGTTTATACAAGTACCACAAGAGAGTTTTAAGAGYAGTGTGATTTTAATAGTAGCCACTCCATTCCTTCTGACTAATCTGCTGTTGACCCAAACATCCTTGAAATCTGCACAACACATTGAACATTTTTGTTCTACCAGTGCTGTTTTAAAGCAAGTTACTGATTTTAGTTTTCAGCCTGAATGAGAAAGTGGAGAGATCATGATATAAAAAACAGATTACTGAAGTCAAAGTGAGACATAGCTGAGGACTCTGAATCAGTCAACACTTTATTCTAATCAGCTGAGAACTTTCAGAAGAAACTTGTTTGAACATAACATGAAGCATGGTTTTTCTAACAATCGATTCTTGTTGTAGTTGATTACAATTAAAGCAATTGTGTCACTACAATAAGGAGTATCAGTTTATCCTTTCATTAGCAGTACAAGAACATTATCCTTTTGAATACTGCCAAAATTCATCTTTTTTTTTTTTTTTAAAAAAAACAGTAACACAAAACAGGTTCACAGACTGCAAAGTGCCCTTGGCGAGACTACACTTGTCTGAAAAATGCAAAACCAAGAGACAAATCTACATAAAGCAATATGGTTTGCATCCCAATCGCAGCAGACTGAAGCTTCCTGCTGGAAGTGTACAACAGACAAGACACATTCCCATGGACCTTCTATCACACTTATACCATATTATATCATAGCCCATACATTGTTTGAGCCCAAACAGGGAATTATCTTCAGTGAATCTCAGAGTACAAGGTCTTTAATCAGTCTCTGTACCTTGTTATCCTTGACAGTCCACTGCCCTTCTGCATTTTGCTGGAAAACACAGTGCTTACGAGAGATCATCAAGGGACAGGTTTTTGACACCAGCTGGTACGTGAGATCTAATCCTCGGCCTACAGTTACCTGAAAATAAAGGAGTTCAGTAACTGCAATCAGCAATGACATGGTAAATTCAGTTTATAAGGTTTCAATTCAAGTACAGAAGAAATGTATCTAGATTAGCATCTTATAGCTATTTCGAAAGAGTTCAGGGTAATATGATTTTTTTTTTTTTGCATTTAAATTCAAGAGTAGATAGAAAATGGAAACCTACAAAGACTGAATTATTGTCTTTCTYTCCAACTGAAGAAAATTTGATTGCTCTAAGGCAGGTTACAGCCTTGGTTTCATGGAAATCTTCACCAGCAGCAAAGCTGCTCAACGCCGCTCTCAATCCATCTGTGTCCCACCTTATTCATTACCTAACTAAACACCATTTCTTCAAGCCAGTACAATTGTTCCTGGGTCTCAAGATTACTTCTTACCTTCTTCTATTGCTAGTTGCATTTGTTCAACTGTCTGTAAACAGGAAAGATGCAGGAAAAAATTGCCCAGAAAATTGCCATCAAAAAAAAAAAAAAAGCATGTGTAACCGTGCCCTAAATGTGCAATACTTTTGTAAATCACACCATCAATCTTGAGGCTCAGAAACTAAGCTACACGCAGTTCATAACCAGTAGTGAAAGTGATCTAAATAATCTGATTAGACTCTAATAGCATCTTTGGAAGAAGGGACATAATTTAATCGTACCATTTCACAGTATCTTATTAAATCTGATCTAATTGCAGGCTGCCATTTAAAGCAAGGCTCTGCTCTCCCTTCCTCCACTCCCTCCTTTGCAAGATCTGAGAATCACACACGCTTTTCTTATTCATCTGTGCGCTGCACAAGTTTTCAGTCAGCTTATCAGACAACTGCCTGGATCCAATGTAGCCTTAGATGAAGGCTGCCYTTCTTTTTCCCTGCATCCCAACTCATTTGCATCACACCTTCCAATTCCTACGAGATGGCAAGATGCTGCAGTCAAGAAAAGTTCATTCACTACAGATTACCTGAGCAGGTCTCACCTTGAGTTGAAAGCAAGAACTCGGACTCCCATGTCATAACTAAATGTAAGGAAGCAAACTAAGATCCTGAAAGCAAACTTAACCACGTTTGATCCCTACCTCTTAAACGCTTCATACATGTTAGTGCCTGTCAACATGGACTGCATATGTAAGAAGTACAGAGACTCAGGCAGCTTCAGTTATAAACTCAGCTTTGCACTTGTCCCTGCAGTTGCAACAGAAATGCCTAACCCACGTGAATGATTCTTAGTGCCCGGTCACACACATCTGCGTGGCCTCACGCACTAACACAAGCGAGACCAAGCAGGGCCAGCCACAAAACTGCCCCTTGATCAGGTTCATTGAGCAAACTGCGGCAGGGGGTYGAGATGTTCCTGCTCGCCTCCTGGACTTTGCTGCTGCCCGCAGCAGTACTGGCAGACCACAGCACATCCCCAYGCCTCAGCAGTGCAGTTTGGCACTGACATTTAAATCCCCAGTGAAAGCAGTTTGTGCTAACATGCCAGCCTGTGACCTGGCAAGCGTGCAGTACCGGGATGCCRTCAGTCCCCCTGTGGCCTGTGACAAGGAATGTAGCGCTGTGCAGACAATCAGAGTAATAACATCTTGAACGAGATTCTTTGCACAATTAGCAGAGCCCTGGCTGCACGTTTGGCAGATGTATTGTTAACACAAATCCTTCAGTAAGCATACCTGCACACCKCATGGCTTCAAATCCATGATGGGAGAGTAACAAAACCATACATTTGCTTGAGGAGCTGCCTAGCACCAAAAGATGAGCTAGGAGGGGTACCTTTGCAATGCGTAAGCACAAAGGAATAAGATATAGCATGAACTCACAGCACCTAACTGCCTGATTTYGACGCTAGAACGGCAATCCTCTGACAGCGCCCCGTCCTCCACACATGTGTCCGCCTGCTGGGTTTAAGGGAAGGAGTACAAGGATCCATTTGGGCTTTTCAATTAAAAAACATGATCACCRAAAAAGGGTTATTCCTGTACCATACCGAAACAGAACTGGAACAGATTTAATACATGACCTCATACACACCTAAATAAGCCACACAACTCGAATACATTATGCAGTTAACCTCTCCAAAGCATCACCTTGCTGATTAGGCTAAGGACTTCCCTCCCCCCACTTACGTTACTGTCACACAAACAACCCCGATTTAAACACGAGATCGCGTTAAACAAGATTGACAACCGAAGACTTGGCAAATTGGCCTCGCACGCCTGCTCCCCCGCCCGCTCCCGGCTGCCTTCCACGGCACCGGGGCTGAAACGCGCTGCTTCTGGCCGCTGCTCCCCGCTCTCTGCCTGTGGGAGCGCCGGGCAGCGCCCCACCGAGCCGCCCTTCGGGGAGGCCGGGCGGCCGCTGCGGGGAACGGCCGGCTCCTCCGAACAGCAATTAACAACCGCTGCTCGTTAACCGGGGCGGGGCTTTGCTCCCCTAGGAAGCGCGATAAGGACACCGAGGCCCCGGAACACAGCGCACCGAGGGCCGCTCGCCCCTGCCCCGCGCAGGCCCAGGGAGGAGCGGGCCACAACGGGCCTCCGGCCAACCGGCGCCGGTAACGCCCCCCCACCCCGGGCGGCACCGATGAGCCGCGCCTCGGCCGCCCAGCCGCCCCGTCCGAGGGGCCGGAGCCGGCGGGGAGCCCAGCCCGTCCCGGCGCGCTCACCTGCGTGCCGGCTTCCAGCAGGAGCCAGTCGCCGCTGGCYCCGACCCGGCGGAGGCACCAGGCCAGGCGCGAAGCCCCGCGCGACGCCATGGCGTCCGCCCGCCGCCACCAGACGGGAGCAATCGCTGCGGCGGCACCGGCGCTCTCGCGAGGCCAGAGGCGGCGTGGCGGCCTCGCACCGCCCAACAGCCCGGCTAATCGAAYCTGGAGCGCGAGAAGGGGCTGCGCAGGCGCTCTAAGAGTCGGCGAGGGCGGTTGCCCCCTCAGCCACCGCGCCCCGTAGGGGTCCTCCGCTATCCCGTCGGCCCCTTCGGCCACCGCCCTTCTCCCCGCCCCTTCCTGAAGCCGCCGCGCCGCCTTCCGCCCTCGGCCACGATGGCGGCGGCGGGCCGTCTGCGGCGGCGGCTGCTGCTGGCGGTGCCGTGGCGCTGGCGCTGCAGCCCCCGCCGCGGGGCTGCCGGCTGCCCGCCGGCGGGGCAGGTCCGCGCCGCCTTCCTCCGCTTCTTCCAGGAGCGCCACGGCCACCACCGCCTGCCCTCGGCCCCCGTGCGGCCCCGCGGCGACCCGCGCCTCCTCTTCGTCAACGCGGGCATGAACCAGGTGCTCCCCCCACCTCCCCCGGCCTGCGTCCGGCCCGGGGCTCCGGCTCTCCCCCGCCTGCGGCCCGCCCCCGCAGGTCCCCTCCGCCGGCTTCCCGGGGCCTCCGCGTCCGCGGAGGAGCGCGGCCCGTCTCTGGGTGACCCSTTTCACGGAGGTGTCCTGCGGGGCGATGGGCTTTCCCGCTGGGCTTACCGCGCCGCTGCCCTCCCGTTCGCCTCTGGTAGCGCCGCGTCTGCGTTCCAGGAGCCCCGGGCACAGCCCCCAGCGCTGGGTGGCATCTAGCGCCAGCGGATGTCTCTCTGCCTTGCTTTCTAGTTCAAGCCCATTTTCCTGGGCACGGTGCACCCCCGGAGCGAGCTGGCACAGCACCGGCGGGTGGTGAACAGCCAGAAGTGYGTGCGTGCAGGAGGGAAGCACAACGACTTGGAGGATGTGGGCCGAGACACTTATCATCACACGTTCTTTGAGATGCTGGGGAACTGGTCCTTTGGGGATTACTTTAAGGTGAGGCCACAGGAGCGAACCTTCTCTGGGGAGAAACGGGGCCTTTCTTGCAGAGCGGTGCTGTAGTTCTGTGCTGTAGTGCCATAGGACTGTCTGAAGAAGACATTTTCGTAAGCTCTAAATTACTTCTTGGGAGCTCTATGGCCTGGAGCAGAGGCAGTCAGCTGGTGTGCTGAATCACTAAATGTGCCCTGCAGACTCTTAGAGTGCTCAGCCTTTCAAAGCTGTGAATAACATGTACAAATCAAAGTTGTCTGTGTGGATGCCAGTGTTGACCATTTAGTATGGTGAAAAGAGGTTCCCAGTCCATTTGGTGCTTGCTACTAGAAAGTATGAAAAGGGAAGCAGGATAAACGGTGCTAGTTGTTTTGCTAGCGAATACATTTTTTTCCTTGGAAAGAAGATAATCCATTAACTCTGCTGGTAAGCACGTGGATGTAGACCATGCTGTGATCCTGAAGGTATCCCAACAATTTAGGAATGTTTTCCACAGGCAGCAGTGAGCTGTCTCACTCGCCTGACCCTCATCCTCCTCTTTGCAATATGCCTTAAAATTGGAAAGGGAGAGAGCAGCTGAAATGAACTTCTTTGGTGTTTGACTCGCATTCTAAAGAGCCTTCCTGCATCGCTGTGCATCCTGGATTACTGTGCTTTGTTTATGTTCCCTGCCTGCTCAGGAGGAGGCATGTAGCATGGCCTGGGAGCTCTTGACAGAGGTCTACGAGATCCCCAAAGATCGTCTCTACGTCACCTATTTTGGCGGAGACTTCTCATTGGGGCTGAGCGCAGATGAGGAGTGCAGGGACGTATGGCTTCGGCTGGGGTAAGTGTGTTAGAGAAGAGATTGTGAGCAGCAGGGGCYGACATTTCAGTCTCCGTAGTCTCCTGTTTGCTCTTTAGTCAATGGGAATCAGATGTAGCGGCTGAAAGTTGTGTTTTAAACTAATTTTGTTTCTGGTTTGTTTAGGCTGTTAAAAATCAGCTGGGCTCTGAGTGCTCTGGGGTACTTGACCTTTAAGCTGTTTCTCAGATGTCATCGGTCTGGCGGGCTGTGTACCTAAAACTGGCTGGCCTGGATGAAGTGTATGAAGGATCTCTGATCCTTTGCTTCCTCTCCATGATGAGCTGCGGAGAGTACATTCTCCTCTGAAAGCTAGCAATGGGTGCTTTAGTGTGAGGATGAAGCCGTTGCAGAGCGCACTGCTGTGCTTCAGGAGCTTGTTCCAGGCTGTATGTGGGCTTTGGACCCAAGACAGCCAGCTCTGTGCCGCTGTTGGTGTTCAGCTTTGTCCAYTGTGGTCAGGTCTTAGCTCTGCTGGAATTGCCTCCAAGGAGGAAGGCGGCTCCACAGACCCAGTGGAGAGCCTGTCTCCGTCAGCAGGAGCCAGACTGAGTTTGCCAGCCATTCTAGGCAGTGAGTAGGATCCTGTCTGGTTTGGTCCAGCTTGTTGCGGCTAAGGAGAGTAATTCTGTGTGAACAGAAGCAAAGGAATCCTAATGTGTTTGGTTATTGAGTTTGTAGTATTCAGAAAGGATTYCTCCCTTCCAACTTTCTCTGTGATGTAGGTTACTATGTGCTTTCTGTGGATGCCCCAGTGCTGCCACCTCTGTTTGCCTTTCCAGGGTGCCTGCCAGTCACGTGCTTCCATTTCCATTGAAGGACAACTTCTGGGAGATGGGGGACACAGGTCCCTGCGGTCCCTGCACAGAGATCCACTATGACCACGTGGGTGGTGGCAGAAATGCTGCGGCACTGGTGAACCAGGGCAGTCCTGATGTAGTGGAGATCTGGAACCTGGTCTTCATGCAGTATAGCAGGTACCAGGCATCTGGTCTGAACTCCGGAGCCTTTCCCCTTTGTCTGACTCCAAAATCATACGTGTGTATTCTCAGACATCTCACTGCTTTCCAGGAGGTGGCAGTACAGGAGCAAAAGGGAAGCTGTGGAGATGTGTCCAGTGTGGTTCTTGGTCCCCCTTGCTTTATTTGTCCTCTCCTCCTTCAACCTCTGCTGCCTATTCTCCCTCACTACTGCATCCCAGAGGTATCTTGAGGTCTGCAGCAGCCCGGAGAAACCTGCAGAAGGAGGAGAAGGCCTTGGGCCCCTGTTCATCAGGGAAGGCCTTTTTCCCTACGTTACAGTCTATCCTGACTATCTGATGGTCAGATCCTGGCTGCCTGACAGTGTCAAGGCAGGCTGCTGTTAGTCTTCTCCCTGAGCTTCCTTTTGTTGGGTCACCTGCTGTTTCCATCCCCTGTCACTCTCCCATTCTCTTTGACTCACCTGCTCCTTTTCTTTGCCCCTGAACTGACCCTTGCTTCTCTTTTGCCTTTTCTTTTTCCTGGCTGGCTGACAGAGAGGTGGAGGGGAATCTGCTTCCCTTGCCRCAGCACCACGTGGATACAGGAATGGGCCTGGAAAGGCTGGTGACAGTTCTGCAGAACAAACGCTCCAACTACGACACAGATCTCTTCACTCCCATCTTGGATGCCATTCACAAGGTGAAAGTGCTTCTGCTCAGAGTCACAGCTAAGCAAAAGCTCCTTGAATGCAGACTGCTTGCCTGGTACCATAGTACAGCCTTCTCTACACATGTTACTGTGAGGTATTTTAAGACAGGAGGTGTCCAGCCAGGTCCAGAGCAGCATTCTAGGGAAACTGGGGAGAATTCTGGGTTGGAAATCTGCTGGGATATCAGCACTGCTGATCTGTTCTTCCTCCAAAGTTTCTTAAATTCCTCAGCGCCAGGGCGTTGGCTGACCTGTTAGGTATAGAAATTTTGGTATATAATGCTCTGGAAGGATTTAATGAGTACATCTTAGATGCACAAGGTTCGGAGGTAGTTGAGAAGCATGATGTCAAGTGTAGCTCRCTGCSTCTTGCATTGAAATTTTTCTTCTGCAGCCATTAATTTCTGCTGATCTATCTCCTTATTTTCTCTTTTAGGGCTGTGGGGGGCCCAGATACCAAGGTCTGGTGGGGGATGCTGATGTTGGGTGTGTGAATATGGCCTACCGTGTGGTGGCAGATCACGTGCGCACCTTGTGCGTGTGCATCGCTGATGGCGTCTACCCAGGCTTCTCTGGAGCAGAGTAAGGACATAAGGAAATGGCATGGGGTGGAGGGAGTTACGTCTAGAAAGGAATATGGACAGCCAGAGGGAGAGGTTCTGGTGTGAGCCCAAGATAGGGAGTGCATGAGCTTTGGGGAGGCAGGAAGGTGAGAGCCTGGAAGAGGTTCTAATCTGCAGGCTCACCCCTGGATGAGTGTAGCATGTGGGGAGCAGCTGGCCTGTGTCAATAGATCAGGCCAGAGGAGCTGTGTTGGGGGTGTGCTGGATGTGGGAGCTGGACAGGGATGCTCACATGGCTGCCTGGGGAATCTTGCTCTGCTTTCAGACTGGTGCTGCGTCGGATCCTGCGCAGGGCTGTCCGCTTTTGCTCTGAAGTCCTTCATGCTCCACCTGGGCTCCTGGCCTCCCTGGTGCCTACTGTAGTGGAAGTGCTGGTGAGTAAAAACTGCTGCCTTGGGGAGAAACAGACTATCACACATGTCCTATTCAGCCCCACATCCCTTTCCTGTATACTGTCAGGAGACAATCTTGCATGTAAAGGAGCTCCAGGAAGGGTGTATCTGGTGCTGTGCATCATAGCAGTAAAAATCTCCTGTCTCCTGATCATTTGTGGTGGGAGGGAGGGGGCCTAGTGTGACCAACGGTACAGTCAGCACAAGTGTGCATGTCAGAGTATGCAAGTGCACGCTGTTGTTTCCCGAGGGCAGTGGCTTGCAAGCTGTCATATCTGGTTAAAGCCATCAGAAACTGGTCCCTGTGAGTACTTACAGCATTCTAAAAGACAATGCTTTCTTCCTGTTGTGAACGGATGTGTTTGCCAAGAGATGCTGTGCAGGGGCTAGCAGAGGTGGGTCACAGGGAGATAGCCAGGAGATGGCAGCTGTAAGTCCATGTGTGATTCTTCCCCTGTGCTTCTGTCCCTGGGGCTGTGCACTGGGGCTCCCTTCACACTCACTTGCCTGAGAAACCTCTATAATGCTTGTGGCATGCTGTGCGATCCCTTGAGGAAGATGCTGAGGATGTTATCACTAACTGAGGCTCACTCCACAGGGAGATGCCTATCCAGAGCTGACGAAGAATGCAAACCAGGTGAGCAATGTGGAATCCCCTGCAGAGAAACCCTATCTCTCATTATCTTTGTGAAACACTGCTCTCCGGGCCAGAAGTCAGCCCTTCCTTGGGACTTAGCTGGAGGAGTTTGTATAGCCTCCTCCATAACCATGTTCTCATGGGTGGGTTGAGATGTGCTGGGAACATGTTTGTATCCCAGGCAGGAGAAGTATCTGTGGCAGATTTCCTTGTGGGAGCTCTACTAGATCCTTACCAGGGACTGCTTGTCCTGGTATAAGGCAGCCGTTGCTCTAAAAAAGCTAGGGTARCTCTTTTGTTGAGTGCAAGTACAGTCTGTCCTAGCCTGGGTACCTTTTATCCAAAGTGGATTGGTGATTTAAGGCTGGTCCTGGCTTGCTTCTGCTGACAGCAACTGTGACGAGCAATTCCTCTGGCGTTTCCAGCCATGCAATTTTAATTGGGTCACAGACATGAATGTCTGACAGGGAGCATTTGTCAGCCTCCAGCCTTCCCCAGGTGGATGGTCAATATTTCCTTGACAGGAATGGTGATAGGAGGCACAATGACTTTGGCAGTGTTTAGTATTGCATCAGAGCCGTGTTGTGATGGATACTTACAGAACAAAAAGGCTGGTTCAAGCAGACACAGCACCCCTGTTAGACACCTGCTTGATGTGCTTTGAGCTGACTGTAGCAGGGAGCCCAGTGGTAGCAGGGTTGAGCTGAGCTGGGGAACTCCCTGAGGTGTTCTGGCTAACCCTTCTTTTGATCCTTGGGCAGATCATGGATATCATCAATGAGAACGAGGCAGCCTTTCTGTCCTCCCTTGAGCGTGGGAGGCGCATCATTGAGCGGACAGTGCAGCAGATGGAGCCCTCCACAAATTTCCCGGGTGAGTCTCCCTCCTCTGACAAGCTGCACTTAAAGATGGTTTGATCCAGGTCCTCACCAGCATTGCAGTCAAAACTGTGGTGGATGTCTGCCTCCCCCATGTGTTTCCAGTGACCTTCTAGCCCTGGGCAGAGGAGCAGATGTTGCTCCCTTCTTCAGATTGCASTTATTTTCTAGTACTTTGTTCTCACAACAAACTAGGCACCAGGAAAGTTAGAAACAATCCCTTGCTGCTTTACTGACTGATTAACTGGGTCCTTACAAGACACCGCTGAAAGAAGGAGCTCAGGACCCAACCAGAGCAGCTGCCTGTGCAGTGCTGAATTTTAGCAGGGGTGGGGCTGTGGGGCATCGTTAATACTCAGTGCCATACAAGAACAACTGCATGGCTTCTCTTCTCTTCCCCATTACCAGGGCAGCTGCACACAACACAGGTGAATCCAGCTACCAAGGCACACACTAGATTGGTCCCATCCAAGCAAATCTTGAGATGGCTTTGCTTTCTGTGTTCACACAGAGTTCATGTCCTTCTTTTTGTCCTACAGCTGAAGTAGCCTGGTCTCTCTATAGTAATTTGGGATTCCCTCTGGATCTGATTGACTTGATGCTTGAAGAAAAGGGAATCAGTTTGGATTCAGCTGCTTTTAACGAACTTGCTCTGGAAGATGCAAAGGTAAGAGGGAGACTCGCATTGTCAGGATAATTCAGAGCCTTCCCGCTCTCCTGTGAGCATGGAGGCAGAGTTCCTTTCACTACTGAGGCTCTTTGGATGCACCACAGGGCCATGTGCCTTTTCCCTGAAGGGGAGGTGCGTCTGAAACAGCAGTGGGGTCACAATGCCTTTGCTTGTGGGTGTGGGACTGAGAAGTACTGGCCAGTGATTCTCTTTAGATCAGTAGAAGTGTTTTATGATGCTGACTGTTGCTGGAGTGGAGGTTATCATAGAATTATATAGGTTAGGAGTGTCCTCTGTCAGTCATGTAGTCCAACTCCTCACACAAAGCAGAGCCAGCTTAGTGCAAATAGCAAGTGATTTATGAAGTTTACAAAATCTCCTTGGTCTCCGTAGTGCTGGAAGACTTGCACTGCCCACCCTGTGCAATAATCAGTTCAAGGCCTTGCTCTCCTGAGCTTTAATGGCCTGGAAGTTTCACAGCTACGCAGCAAGCTGTGCTGGGAGGGTTGTGTTAGCTGTTGCTTATGGCCTGTCTCAAGGCTAGCACAGGGTGGTATTGAGTGCTTGTGGGGTTTGAAGGAATGGGGTTGGTTTAGCAGTAGCTTCCATCAGCCTGGATCTAAACAAGCCTTTTACAGGAAGTTGGAAGAAGTTGTTCCTAGCCTTATAGTTCCAGTTATCRGTTTGAGTGCCCCCAGGTATCTCCCATCTAACTGTGCCTTTGCTCCGCTGTAGCGGAAGGCTGGTGGCCCACAGGCAGGACAGCTGGAGGACACAAACAYGCGCCTTGATGTACACTCACTGGCTCAGCTGCAGAGCAACAACGTACCTGCTACTGATGATTCTCCAAAGTACGCCTACACACTTGGGCAGCGA
This sequence comes from Oceanodroma leucorhoa, assembly GCA_030449065.1. Lineage (NCBI taxonomy): Eukaryota > Metazoa > Chordata > Aves > Procellariiformes > Oceanodroma > Oceanodroma leucorhoa. The sequence continues at coordinate 10,288,892 of JASVER010000006.1, read as the reverse complement.
GGGCAGTACGGTAAGTGGCCAGGTCCCATCTGTAAAGCAAACTCTGCCTGAGGGTGCTGGAATCCCTCACAAGGCTGCTTTTACTACCTAACCTCATGCATGCAGAACATGTACTTTGTGGTTCAAACCTGTCCACCTTGCTGCTGCATCTTTTCTCTGCCCCTGTACCTCATCCCAAAGTAGGTGCTTTTCTTATTGCTGTTGGTGTGTCCCCAGGAAGGCTCTGGGCTGGTGACAAGGCTGTGAGCTCTGGGTTGGTGTTACTGTGCAGTGGTGAAGCAGGGACTGTTGATTTCTGCTAGAGATAAGTCCGTCCCCAACAATTAGGCTTCTGGGTGTGAGYGCTAGGGACGATGAAGAATAATTACACAAAGGCTTTAGATAGTTGTTTAAAACAGTGCACTTGCTATTTCTTTGGCAGACCACTAGATGCCAGTGCAGGCTTTTTATCATTTAGGATGACTGGGGTTGCTGATGCTCTAGGGAAAGCATAAAGCTAAACCACAGAGAGTAAGAGGTGGTGTGGCTGTCACAAACAATTAGAGATAGCTACGTACAGCCAGCTCCCTCTTACCCAGTGTGCTGGGGGCAACCCACATTAAGCAGAAAGTGAGGCAGTTCAAACTATATATACTACAGCAAGAGCATAATGGAGGGGGAAAAAAAAGAAACAGCAGCAACACTGGCTGGAATCTCCRAGGTAGCACTGTCCCACCTCCTCAGTCACTGAATCAAGAAGTAATTGAGGTTGGAGGGGATCTCTGGATGTCTAATCTCTTGACCAAAGGAACGTSAGCTTCMCAGTCAGATCAGGTTGCTCAGAGCCTTATCCGTTTAAGTTTTCAGTACCTTTAAGGACAGAGATCCCACAGCCTCTCTGCGCCCTGTTCCAGTTCTTTATCACTCTTAGTGTGAAAAGTATTTTTGCTTATGTACCACCAGAATTTCCTGTACTCTACATGTAGTCTCACAAATGCTAAATAGGAGTGAATAACCACTTTCCTTGACCTGCTGGCTATGTTTGCGTTCATACAGCCCAGCAGGCAGGCAGTCTTCCTTCCTGCAAGGGCACCCTGCTGACTTGTGTTCAGCTTGCCCCTGAGGACCCCAAGGTTTCTGTCAGTCCATTTCTGTAGCCTGCTGAGATGCCTCTGAAAAGCAGCCCTGCTCTTCAATGTATCAACCAGTCCCCACAAATTTATTGCCATACACAAGGAGGATATGGGTACATCCCATCTTGTCATTAATGAAGATGTTAAATGGTTTGGGCCCTAATATCAGCCACCAAGTAGCTCTACTAGTAACTGAATATCAGTTGAACACTGAACTGTTGAGCAATTCTCTGCGGGGCCAGCTGCCCAGCCATTTATACACCCACCTTATGGTCCACCTGTCCAGTCCGTGTCACCCGAATTTGGCTTCAAAGAGGCTACAGGAGAGCATGTCAGAAACTTGCTACGTCAAGGAAGGTGACATCCCTATCTTCCCTTGTCCACCAAGCCAGTCATCTCTTCATAGAAGGCAGTCAGGTTGGCCAAGCATGCAGCGTAACAAGATGCAGACATGTATGTGCCACATCTTGCTCTATCAGGCTCATGTGGAGCCAGTTTGGGTGTCCCACCCTGGTTACCTGCTACCAGGTCTGTCACTACCTGACAGGTCTGTCACTAGGTAAGTGAGGGGTGACGGTTCCAAATAACAGATCCTTTGTCCTTTTTGCCAATAGCTGTTCCTTTCCTACCAAGGCAAAGGAAAGTGCCAGCTTTCAGTGTAGACTGGGTATTGGCAGGGTTGGCATGGGGAATTGATCCCTCCTTTCATGTTGCAATCTGACAGGGCGTATACACTAATTGCTGCCATATTCTTCTCCCTGACAGAGTTCAGCYCATGCCAGGCCACCATCCTGATGCTGTACAGAGATCAGTCTCTCCAGAAGGAGGTTGGGGCAGGGCAACGCTGTGGTGTCATCTTGGACAGGACTAACTTCTATGCAGAGCAGGGTGGGCAAGCCTCTGACCAAGGCTACATGATACGTTTAGGACAGCAGGTGAGACCCTTTAGTGTCTGAACCCAAGGCTGCTGTGGATACTGAGGCCAGGCAGACTTCCCCAAGTGATGGGCTGTTCTACTGTGTTAATTTGCAAGCTGCTGACTCTCAACAGTTCCCTTGGCTTTGCCTCAGGGTTGGTGGAGTGAGGGAGAAGTAGCAGTAATTTCACAGAGGTGGACCTGCTGTTCTGGGTGCCTTTCTCAGCCCTTTGCAATTTCTTCTTGCTGGGGAATGCTGGGAAGTCTTCTTTAATGTGCTGCACTCTTGCCAGCTGGGGTTGAAATGCAGAGAGAAGGCAATCAATAATAAGAGAGCCCACAGGCTGAGTAACTTGTCTCTGGCCAGTCCTGGACGACTGCAAGCAGTGCCCAACCTGAAACCCAGTGCAAAAACTCTTATCCCTCCCAAAAGCATCAGGRAGGACCTCCACCTCTGCAGCACGTTCTTCAACCTTGCCAGAGGGAGAGCTTTCACCCTCTCCTGGGAAGTTACATGGGGTGCAGCTTTTTCTTCTTCCCACATTCCAGCTTTTGAGAATCACCCCTGGGCATTGGTGCTGCCTTTTTAGCCTTGCAGAATGTGATAGTGCCTTGCTCAGCACTTCTCCTCAACCTGAAGCAGGGATCGAGTTTCTCTCGCCAGCCCAGTGAGGCAGAAATGGCACCTTGGATGCTTGAGACAGGTGCCTGGCAGCTGCTGTCCATTTTCTCATGGACAAGCATCCTTGTTAGGAAAATTCATCAGCATGGGTGGTGTTGCTGACCCTCCACTGCAACTGACAGCCTCAGCATGTTGTGCAGTGAGTGGCTGGATGCAGGGAAGGCCTGAGGCACTCTGATTACTTTGGCAGTAAGTTTGTCCCTGCTTTTCCCACCCCATCCCTGTCTTTTAGAGATCAATGGGGGTTGTGTTTCCTAGTCAGATCAAGCAGGCACCTAGCACAGGTCTTTGGATGTTCCCTGTGTCCTAACTCATCTTTCTGTCTCTCTTTGCTCAGGACATACTGTTCCCTGTAGAATCAGTTCGTCTCTGTGGTGGTTACGTGATCCATGAGGTCACTGCTGTGGAAACCCTGCGTGCTGGGGACCAAGTGCAACTCTTTGTGGATGAGGTGATAACTCACTGCTCTTAACCTTTTCCTAGCCTTGCTTTGAGAGTCTTGTGATGTCCTGAATAACCTGGGCACAGCAGAGCCTTGTCCCTTGTATTCCTGAGACTGCTCTTCATTGTGATGTGCAGTGGGAAGGAGAACTACTTCTGTGAGCCATCGGTCTGTCCAGAAGTCTCCAGCCTACCCTTTGCTGTCTTACAGAGGTGATCCCWTGGGAAAAGAAGTTAAATTTGCCCTGTGACATAAATTCATCTGACAGCTGTGCTACCTGTTGGTTTTTTCCCCTCCATCTTCTCCCATTCCCCTCACGTGCAGCCTTTGTCTTATCTCTTCATACTATCCCCTGCTCCCCTGAGCTGTGGAGAACCAGCTCTCCCTGCCAACTTGTCTGTGCTTTCAGGCCCAGCGGCTGGCCTGCATGACAAACCACACCGCTACCCACCTGCTGAACTTCGCGCTCCGCCACGTCCTGGGTGACAACACAGAGCAACGAGGGTCCCATGTGACAGCAGAGCGGCTGCGGTTCGACTTTGATACCAAGGTGACTCTGGACTTGTGTTTTCTTCTTCTCAGCAGCACCAACATCCCCGTACAGGCCTTCTCTCCAGGGACTTTTTTCCTATCACCATAATCGCCCCTTTAGAGACAGGTCACATTTTATCTGAGCAATGAACCTTGGCCCTCTGGAAGTCACTGGCTCTGCTTTGCATTGACCTGACTCTGAGCAGGGCTTGCTGAGAAGATGAATGGGGGTCAGAAGGGAAAGGACTTGGCAAGGCCAGTGGTTGTGGGACTGACCCRAGTAGTGTAAAGGGGTCTTTGAGAGATTCACCAGCTTGGCTGTGGCACATATCTGATGTCTGTGCTGGTCATCCAGGTGAGAGGGGTTGGGAACTGAAAGCTGTTGGGTCAGGCTGAGCAGTGGCCATGGTAACCTGTCACTCATTGCAGCATCTCTCTTGAAGAGTATGGTTTATTGCTCTTGTCTCAAAAATTCTTATCCTTCATGGGAGGAGGGGTGGAAGGGTCATGATGCTCACAGTTCCCTTTTACAAGTAGGGAAGATGAGATTCAGGGGGAGAGCGGTGTGTCCAAGCTGAGTTGCCTGGGGGCCCTGCCCCAGTTCTCCCTCCTTTGTTCTGTACCTCTCAGGAGGCTTCTCCCTAAGGTGGCTGACTTACTTCCTCAGGGCCCTGTGACTGTGGAGCAGCTGCAGCAAGTGGAGCAAGTGGTCCAGGATGTGATCAAACGAAATGAGGCTGTGCATATGGCTGAGGTCCCCCTCACGCTGGCAAGAAGAGTTCAGGGACTCCGTGCACTGGATGAGGTATGACAGGATGGCAGCGCACATCTTCATGAGCCTTCTTCAGCGGGAATTATCTGGGTCACAAGAGATGTTGACGTAACAGGTTTCTGCAACAGGTTTCTGACTCCCAAAACTCAGGAAGGAAAATAGGACAGAGGTGAGATCTCAGGAGCGCTGTGTTGTAAGACGTGGAGGCTGGTGATGCATAGGCTTTCTGCTCATTTCTTTGAACCAAAAGCTTGTAGTGTCACCCAAATGTTTCTTTATCCCCATGGTGGCTGGTTGTGGGGGAGAAGCAGTGCTGCCCCTGACTCTGGCGTTGCTCTAGAATAGGGGAAAAATGAGGCAGACATCTGAAGCCGTGTAGTTAGTCTGTAAGCGCCCCTGAAGGACCATGTTGTTAGCTGCTGATCCCTGTCTCCTCTGTCAGGGGTATCCAGATCCAGTGAGGATAGTATCCCTGGGGGTCCCTGTGGAGAGTGTGCTGACCCGCGACTCTGAGGCTGCAATGCAGACCTCTGTGGAGCTCTGCTGTGGGACGTAAGTGACTTTTGCTTGCAGTCAGAAGTTGTGTTTGTGGGCACTGGTGGTGGAGGTAGAGACATTCTTGCAAGCTCCACTCCTTGTCCCTGTGCAACTAAGTTTCCTCACTGAACAGATCTCCTGAGTACAGGACAGGCAAGTTACAAAGTTTTGGAAGTCCCAGGGTGAGAAAACTTTAGTGAAGTGCAAAGCATTTTTCCTTGCCTCATAGTCTGAAACTAACCTGGAAGCCGCAGGATGCCAGCAGAGTGTGGGAAGGGGGGTGTGTGGCCTGTCACAACAGGGCTTTGGCTTTGGGGTTGCAGGAGGCCTGGGGACCCAGCAAGAGACTCTGAGATGGATGKGAGATCTTGAGAGCACTCTGATTATTTTAATTCATTATCTTCACCCTCTTMTGCTTTTAGCAGTAATGAGAGTTGAAGAAGAGTTAATCAATCTTAGGACAATGCTGACACAAAAAAAAACGGGAACAAATTGGCCTTTGAGCACATACAGCTGAAAATGAGCAAGTTTCTAGTCATGAGATCATTCTTGTGGGAGTAGTGGGACAAGAAACTGCATGGGAGTGGAGATGATCAATTCTTGTGAGGCTGTCTGAAATGATTACTTGTGGTAACAGAACCTGAGACGCTGTAGTTGTTTTCTTATCCAATGTTGAATAGCCAAAAAGGGGAGRTTGTCAGTGCCCTGTGACTGCATAACTACCTTGTGACTGGAGTCTACTGGCCAGTCTGTGAGCTGGCCTGACAAGAGAGTGGTGGAGTTGGAGGAAAAAATCACTTTCTACAAGGTTCAGTAGCAGCTGAGTACAAGAGAAAAATCCCAGTTCATCCCACTGCTGAAGGAAAGGAGAGGATATCAAGGCAGGACTTGGCTGTTATGCGCCRTTTGACAGCAGCCTGCTGGGCAGATAGCACAGAGGTTCCTCCGGAGTAGCCTCAACTCTGCTGTCTCTTGCCTGACAGGGTGCCATCAGGATTTTAAGGATGGGAAAGGATTGAAGCTACTGGGATTGGGGAGGGGCTGCTGGACTTGAGACTTGTCTGAAAGGAAAGGAGGCTTCCTGATTTCTGTTCCCAKAGAGCAGCTCGTTTTCTTTCCTGTTCTCTGCTGACTTTGCAGGCACCTTCTACAAACCGGAGCTATGGAAGATCTGGCCATCATCAGTGAGCATCAGCTTGTTAAGGGGATTAGCCGTGTCATTGCAGTGACAGGGAGACAAGCCAAACAGGTAAGAAAGGGGAAACTGAGATTTCTGYCATGTCAAGGCAATGCCAGAAGGACCCAACTTTGTAGGCTCCTGCTTAGACAATTAGCTTCCTCCTGCTTTGGCTGGAGCCTCCCTGCTATGCCTGATCTGGCTTCCTCCTTCACCCTTGGACCCAGCTCTGCTGCCGWACCTCACTATTCACCTCCACTCCCCCCATCCTAGTGTCTTGTCTCCTTCAACTTCATTCCTCCCCTCAGACCCCCTTTCCAGSATAAGAACTTGGCAGAAAATATCAGGAAGTCTCTAGACTATAGATTTCAGTCCCCAGGTAGGTATTTAAAGGTGTGATCCTTTGTGCTTTGGTTTCACCTCCTGCTCACCTCCTGCTTATCACAGTTGGATTTTCACTTTATGATTACAGGGCTCTGGCCTCATTCTTACAGCCCTTTTGCTTCTTTAGTCTTTTTCCTGCTAAACTGTGGTTCTAGTCTGGATGGGTCTGTATAAAAAGTAAGCAACCTATTATTGTGTCTGTGAGATAGCTCTGTCTTTTGAATATCTGGGAGTGTCAGGGGCCCTGCAACCTTGCCCGCTTCCTTTAAGGCTGCCGTCAGAGTAGAGTGACTCACTGTCAGTGGGACTGGGAAGACTAAAGGCAAAGCCCACCCCTGCAAGTCTCTTGCTTTTTGGCTGGCTGTCCCCTGTGCATCTGCATCCCTAGCAAGGCTTTTCTTGGTGCAGAGGAATGAAAAGCTGCAGGGCACATCTGCATGCTTTGCTGGAAGTGCTGACCTGGAGAGCCCCCCGAGAGGAGCTGTGTGCATGTGTTAATCAGACAAGGGAGACTGCAGGCCTGAGGGAGTGACCTGAAACAAGGGATGTGTATCCTAACTAGGCAGAGCAGTCCTCACTGTCCACAGCTTTTCTTATATACTCTATACTGACTGTCCTGGTCTAAAGTCTAGCAGGACCATCATGGGCAMAAAGATCTGGCAGAGAGGAAACGCTCCAAACTGTAAGGATTTTCACTGGTAAAAGCAGCTTGTATTAGTTTTTTTTTTTTATTAATGGTGTTGGGGAAAGCCTTGGTGTTGGGGAAAGCAGTAAGAAATGCACCAAGACCAGCTGAACTGGTCCTCAGGAAATGTGCTTGAACAGCTAATGAGTTTTCTTTTAGTTTCAGTGTTTCTTTTGTTTCATCTGTCATTAGTTTCGAGATTGCATTTGCTAATCAAAAAAAGAGCACTAAGAAGTAAACAGGGCTCCCAAGTTTTTCTCATTGAAATCCTGATGATTTGGTGTGAGATACTGAGGAAACATAAATGCACGACAGCTTGGTCTCCTGGGTGTGACCATCTAGTGTTGGCTGCAAACCTACAGAGGAACRTGCTATTCCAGTGTCTCTTGGGGACAGTCGTTCTTAAAGCCTCTGTCTGTAGGTGTCTTCCCACTGGATCCTGAGCAGTACTTCAGTGGTTATGACCCTGCTGCCTCCCCACTTTCTCCATCCCCATTCATTCTTTCTATTGCTGCATTTGAAGCATTCTCTCCCTCCTCCTCTCCAGGCCCGGGAAGTAGGCCAGTGCTTGGCTATGGAAGTGGACTCTGTCTCCCTACGAATGAAGCAGAGGAGCACCTCTATTCCTGAGATGCAGAACCTCTCCAAAGAAGTGGGCCAGTTGACCAAAGTAAGGATTACACTCCTGTACAGAAAGATCCCAGCATGGACTCTGTACTTTGAGGCACATGACTTCTTCCCTACCAGGTTCACATCTTACCATGGTCAATAGCAAGGGCGTGTTGCTACCTGCTGGTGCCACTTTGGTCGCAAAGATTTCAACCAGTGCCTAGGTGCCTCTGTTGCAGATGACCTGCTGCCAGAGGGAATGTGAGAGAAGACAGTGGTGGGGAGGGTAAAACAGTGAAAAACGGTTCCCAGGCTTTTCCCCAAGCTTTAGATGCCCAGCTGAAAAGAGAAAGCTACACACCACAGTGACTGGCTGGCCTGATTACACAGGGTTATAGGAGGGTCTGGGAAGAGGCCAGGCTCCAACCTGACCTCCCAGAGAATTAGCAGTTTATTTCTAGGTAGAGTTTAGTGTCCTTACACAGCAAATTGTCTTGCAGGTGGTGGCTAACACTGCAATGCCCCAGTGGCAAAGAAAAGAACTACAGACTATCCTCAAAGCACTACAGCGAACAGCCAATACGGCCATCAAGAAACTGGAGATGCAGCAGGTACTGTGGCAGCAGCACACGCACTTGCAGCCTGCTAATAGCACTGTGTGGCATGCACCAGTGAACCTGGTGCCTCTGTCACACTTCACAGCCACTCAGTCACTAGGGTCCCATTAGAAGGCAGAAGAAAGCAGGTACAATCACAGTGCAACACAAGCCCTGTGTTGGGTTGATTTCACTGGTATTAACCAGGGCCATCATTTAAAATGCAGTGAATGACTGACCGGGCTTTTGACACCTGCAGAATCCCCATGACTCTCTGCCTGTGAGGGTGGAGAGTCCCATATCAGCACTTTTGGCGAACACCACAGGTGGATAGCCATCACTTTGCTGTTTATACATGGAGAAGATGGGGCTTTACAAGGTCACGCAGTAAGACAATGGCAGAACAGCCTTTCTCCCAGCCATATGGATATTGCTCTGGCTTCTCACTGCATTTGTGTCTTGCTAATTTACATGATTACATTAAAAGCCCTTTGGAAACGCTTATTTGTGACTTAGCATTCTCAGCAAGAACTATTCTTAAAGTAGGAGCATCTTGCCACAGGAGCCTGCCTGAGACATGTGGCGATGTGTAGGTCCAGGTCCCCAGAGGCTGGGGACCGAATGGGTCGCTGTCTATTCCACTTTTGAAATGGGTTCATCTCTGCTTGCTTTTGAGGAAGGAGGGTTTTACAAGTCTTCCTGTGGAGATTTCAGTCTGCCGGTCTTACTTCTGCTAACATACATCCCCCTCTATCCCACAGAGCAGCACTTCCATTCCCTATGTACATATGTTGCACAAATATATCCCCATCCAACCCACCCTGTGCCACCTGTAGCCCCTCAAGTGCTGTGTGTTTCCTCCTCCAGGCTGAAGAGAAGGCACAAAGCCTGCTAGCAAAACATTGCAACCAACCTGTCATCATTGATACTGTCCCAGCTGACTCCCTCTCTGTGAGTAATCCACATGACTTGTTGGCCCAGCTGTACCTCAGGTGCTGCATACAGTAWGAGGGAGCTGCTGGGCACATTTTCTGCTGCATGCCAGTTACCTTTGCTGTAGCCTGACCCCTCTTCTCCCTGCCTCTCCTAGATCCTAATGAAGGTAGTGAACCAGCTGTGTGACAAGTCTCCTGGCACATCAGTCCTGCTGCTCAGCCCTCAAGTTTCTGGTGAGGTGCTCTGTGCCTGTCAGGTGTCCAAGGTAAGCAGAACCCTGGTAGAGACACGGGGAACCTGCCTGCAAAGGGGGACTGGACCCACTGCTCAGCAGGTCCCAGCTGGGGCTTTTCCTGGGGTTCTGCCCAGTGTTGGTGGTTAATCACACAGGGGTAGGACCTGAGATGACCACACTGGGACCAGATATGCTTTCAGTCTTTGCGGGGCACAGATATCGCTGGATCCTCCAGGCCATGTTTGCCAGGGGCAGGACACAGCATTAACATGTAAGCTCAGCCTTTGCGGTCCTCCCAGTCATGACTGCGTCAGGTTAGTGAGGGCCCAGGCTGGGTGAGGAGAGAGCGTTGTTACCTTTCTTCCTCCAGACTGCAGAGTGCTCCACAATCCAAATTACTTTGCTCTGTGTCTCTTCCCCAGAATTGCCTCCCTGTGTTCTCTGCTGCTGACTGGGCCGTGGCTGTCTGTACGCAGATGGAGGGGAAGGCAGGAGGCTCTCCTGTTGTCGCTAAGGGCAGTGGAAATGCCAAGGGCATGCAGGGAGCCCTGACTGCTGCACTAGAGTTTGCTCAGAGTAAACTCTAAAGTAATTGTGGTGCTTTGGTGGCAGGACAGCTGTATGCAGCCCAGCTGCAAGCTGCATGGACACTTGATGCAGAGCATGTTTTATACTCKGCTGATCTGAAAGATTTAGCAGCTCCCACACAGAACATTGCTGCAACCACTGCACTGGAGCATTTGGCTTCTGGCCATCAGGGATCAGCAGAGATCCCACTCCTGATCCCACTGACAGAACGATGCTGCCTGTTCTCAGCATGGACATATGGGGATTGAGCCTCCGAAGGCACCAGTTGCAGCAGCAGATCCTACTTCTGGAACAGTGCAGTTCTTGCCACAAGACCAGCAYTAAGAGGCTCCATGAGAGCACAGGGAGATGGCACAGTGTTATCCTAAAGTCATTAAATGGTGGAGAATGTTTGATCCTCTGATTTCTTGTTAGCTGCGTGKTTTTTTTTTTTCCTGCTCTGTTCTGGCAACAGGGTTTATTCTGCCCCTGCAGCCCCACAAGTCAGCACACGCTCTTGTAAGCAGTCCCATCCTACTGCAGAACTCAGGACACCCCTCTGATTAAAAATGCTACTATAATTTGGAAATGGGGAGAGAAGTCCCCTGCCTGCTGGCTCAGCTTTTTCAGCCTATGCTTGTTAGGCTATGCAACAAGCAGTGCTAAAGCCAGTCCTCAGTACTGAAGCACGGAGGGAACGAAATCATCCCAGCCTCTACCTCTTTGCTTTGGATGGATGTTCTTATCCTTGTTTCCTCCTGCCACTCCCTTGTAATTCCTTCCTTCTCACACTGCCTCCTGGCTTCTTACTTACCAGCACCTACCTAAAAGCTGCCATGGATCTGGTGAGTTGTGTGAATGGGGACTGTTGCTGTGTTGCAGCATGGAAGTCCCTGCAGCAGGACACTTAGTCTTGAGGTGAGCAAGTCTCCTTCCTAAACTGCTGAGTGCTGGCAGACATAGCAAACTCAACTCATAAAGGCATTTCAGACTTCATTGTTAGAGTGATGTCTAGAGCTCTTAGYCAAAGCACCATTATTTTAGATACTGTATTGACCTAAATATAGAGAGATCACAAATGGTAGCTGATGCAACAGGATAGTGATACAAGCAGGTTTCACCCTGTGAGCAGCAACAGCAGCCTGACAGGGATGAATTTCACCAGCAGGTAGGGTTGCCTGGCACTGTGGAGGGAGGTGGAGGAGGCAGTAGCTGCATGCTTTTGGAGAGAGGGGGAGGAGGGTGGACGCAAAGTGATGCTGATGGATGGGGAGCAGGAAATGGCTGTCACACAGATAAGGATTGTTGAAGAGGATGTAGTGAGGAATGGCCCAGTCTCCTAATAAGAGACTTCCTCCACTTAGCTGTCTGCCTGAGGGGAACAGGGTGAATAGCTCCTCTTCTCCCTTCTCTCTTGAGTGAACAGCTCACCTGGGGAAAAAGGGAGGTGGACTTACAGGCATCRCTAGAGGACAAGGGCTTTTCTTCCCTATATCAGTGGCTATCCAGCCCAATATCTCGTATGTGGTCCCTAAGGCTCCTCATCTTAGCGAAGTGCCAGGAAGCTGGTTTTGTGCTTGGCTAAGTGCCTGGTATAAATATGAGGACTTGGAGGCAGAAGGAATGGGGGACCTTTAGGGGCTGGTGGTGCTCCCCACTATCCTCCTCTGCTCCCCCAAAGCACTGACAGCTACAGTTGCAGCAGGACTGCAGACCTTGCTCAGCCATCAGAGGGGTGCACAGGCCCCTTGCTTTCATCACCCTGCCAGTGGGGCAGGTTGCTGCTCACCGCAGACCCTGCCTGCATTCCCCTGTGTTGTGGCAGAGCAGCTCAGTGCTTTCTCAAATTTCTTTCCATTTCTGGATGCAGAGGTGCTGCTGGTACTCATAACACCTCTGCAAGGAACCTGAGCACAGGGGAGAGCTGGAACATCCAGCCCAGCGCTTCAGGGACCTTGTGACGAGGCTGGTAGGGTGCTGGAGAGGGTGCGTGGAGTCCCACGGGACAGTTCGTGCCGTCAATTGAAAGCAGTGTTAGTGCCCGGTGTTGCACAGCTCCTGTATTGGAGAGTAGGTGTGAGGAGGAGGAGAGGAATGCTGGGTTGAGCTGCTCCTGCACCATGCTCCAAAAGCAGAGCCTGAGCTTGCCAGCAGCAGCCTTACAAAATTAACCCCCTTCGGCCTGACTCTTTAGCTTAAAAACCACTGGCCCCTTGTAAACTTTTGCCCAGCCCCTTAAGGGGCAGGGGTCTGTGCACTGACCTTCAAGGTAATGCCTTTACTGATGGGGAAGTTGAGCCCCCCTCATCATTCCCCTGGAGGGCCAAGGGCTGCTGCTGCAGAGGCAACRGGAGCGGTGGCCCCTGGGGCCGTTGGAAGGAGGTCCATCTCTGCTGCGGGAGCTGTTGGGCTCAGCACCGTGCGGTGAGTGAGCAGCGAAGGCCTGACGGCTCAGCACCCCATCTCTGCTCTCCCCGTCCCGTGGGAAAAGTGGCTTCCTGCTCTCAGGACAGACCCAGCCCTACAGTGAGAAATAAGCCCCCACCTCTCAAGCAGGGGCACTAGGGGAAGGCTTAACGATCCTKCAGCCAATTCCAGGCCATTTGAGGAACTGAAAGGCGTTGGTTTCATGACAGCAGTTACAGCTTGGGTAAGTGATGGTGGAAGGTGGGCAAAGGGAAAGGCCCACCACAGCCTTGCACTGCACACATGCCAGCCAGCAAGGGTTATAGGGATCCTAAAGCAGAGTAGGGGTGTCAATCTGGCCATCCTACATGGGGTCTGTGGGTGGTTTTGGGTGATCTCTGCAGCCAGGCTTTCCAGAAGGCGGGCAGAAGGCTGCTGAATACCAAGTTCCACAGCTCATCAAACAGCTCTGGAGGTGGTAGCAGCACATCTTTGAGCAGGGAGCACTCAACCACCTGCACAGCTCTCCCCAGCTTCTCCGTGCCCTCGGCTACCTGCAGGGTAAGCTGAAAGACCTGCTCAGGCTGGGGGGAGTTGCTCTGCAACAGCCACGCACCATGCGGCATCACGCCAGTCCTATACCATCTCCACACCAGTTTGATATCTACGTTCCTCAACTTCTGCACCTCCAGCCGGAACCACAGCCTCTTCTCTACATCTGCAGCAGCCCCAGCACCCCCTGCACCCAGGGCTGTTGCATCTCCTGCACCACCTTCCTACAAATGTTAACCACCGGGTCAGCAAACAGGGCTGCAGCCTGCTGCGATGGCACTGGCTCTTCTGCCTCAGCCAGGGCAGTCTTGGGGAGACCTTCCAGCTTGGAGCCTATTTTCTTTCTCCTCCTTTGCTGCTCTTGGCCTTTCTGGGCATGGAATTCAGTATTTCCTTTCCTCTTTCTGAGCCCGCAAGGATTTAAGTGGGTCATCAGTGAGGTCACGGCATAACCAAGTCATGATCTTACTAGATCTCATAAGCTCAGTAGCACTAAACCTGCTCTGTAATTGAAGGAGAAAAAGGATCTTACCCTACCAAAGAGTAGTTTTGTGGAGGCATCTGTGGTGCCCATATCACCTGAGGCTGGTAAAGTGGGTTGCTGCAGTAGAAATGCTGGTTTTTGAGCCGCAGCCATGCCAGGCCATCGCTGATCCTAGAAGACAGCATTTCCTGCTGTTCTCCTGGCGAACTCCCAGTGCACAGACTTATGTCCATCCTCCCCTTTCCCTGCCACAGAAGGACAACACATTCATGTCCCGTGCTGCAGCCACAGTAGCTGCCACCTTTCTGCCTGGGACACCCTGTGTTTCAGTGGCAGGTCAAGCGATGCTCAGCTGGGAGAGCTTGGGGGAATGAAACACAAGTTTAAACATGGCTCTCCAGCCAAAATAGAAGCCTATATTCCTTTACAGTCATCAAGGTTCTAAGGCATGAGCAGTACCCTGGGCACACATTTGTAACTCCAAACACACACACACAGAAGGGACGGCAGGAAGCAGGAAACTAATTAAAGAGATGATGGGTTTTTTTGCTGTGAACAGGTGCTGTCAGGTTGGCAACACCTCCATAAGTCCAGATGGACCCCGAGGTCCCTTAAGGGCACGTGCAATGCAAGGGCTCRCCAGTCCCAATCCCAAGCAACTACCTGACTTTGGCAAAAGGGGAGCAGAAAGTACACACTTGTCTCTTCTTGCCTGCTTTGCTCCAGGAGCTTCACTTTCAATAGCCTGGGCTGCAGAGTGAGACGCTGGCGTGTGGCACCTGTGAGAAGCCCAGCCCTCCCGGGCACCCAGTCCTGGGGCTGGCTGCTGTGGGGACCTGAGGCTCCGCACCCCGGGTCCCATGGGGCTCCCTGCAGGAAGGTATATAGCGGATCATAGTGGTGGTAGTGGAACTGAGCCACGCAGAGGATGCCAAATGCATGTTGAGCCCCAGGCTCAAAAGCCATGGGGCTTGGTCCCTCGTGCCTGGAGCTGAGCGTCTCTCGGAGACACTGAAGGTAACGCAGCATGTCTAAGCTGAGCTCTGCAGGGAAGTAGAGCAGCCTAGGGGCTGGTGCAGGGAACCAGAGCACAGCTCCTCCCCTGCTGGGACACCTCATCCCTGCCACCGGTGCCTGCAGGAGGTGGCCAGTGGGCCACGAGGAGCAGCTGGGGTCTCCCCAGCACCCATCAACCACCACTACCCCCCCCTGCCCCGGGGAAAGCAGCAGTAAGCGCTCTCCTGGCTTGCAGCTGAGCATGGCACTGAGCCCCCAGGTCCCCAGACTGAGGGGCACCCCCGGGGACCAGCCCACCAGCGGGTAGAAGCAGCAGATCCCCTGCACGTGCGGGGACATCTCTGCACACCAGCACACACCTCCCAAACACCCGGGTGTAAGGATTCGCACCTGCACTTACACAGATCTCCCTTCACARTTTCAGGTGTGATTTCCCTCATGTTGCCTGGAAACACTGAACAGGTTGCCCAGAGGGGTGGTAGATGCCCCATCCCCGGAAACATTCAAGGTCAGGCTGGACGGGGCTTTGCGCAACCTGATCGAGTTGAAGATGTCCCTGCCCACAGCAGGGGGGTTGGACGAGATGACCTTTAAAGGTCCCTTCCCATCCAAACCATTCTATGATTCTATGTGCATAGTGATAGCGTGCACGTATGCGTGGGTTTCTGGGTTACACTTGTAGGTTCTCACCATCGCACCAGCCCCCCGCGGGCTCCCCGCTCCCGCAGCAGCCAGGCGCCCATGCTGAGCAGCACCCACGCGCGGGCAGCTGCTGCACAGCACGCACAAGGCTGCAGTGGTGAACCCATGAACCCAGAACACCAGTGGCAAGGCAGGACGTCCCATCCCTCAGGAGCAGCTCAGGGCCACCTTGAGCTGGTGCTGCCACTCATCTTCTGCATGCCAGCTGCCTGGGAAAGGAGGGGGTGGCTCTGTACTAGAGACATTCAGCTGAGGGACAGGCAGCGTGTAGGGCATGCAGGSAGGGCAGGAGCAGCCCCTGGGCCCGGCGATGAGGGGCAGGGTGTCTCTGAGCCCCCAGCTCCCAGGGAACRTTGCTGGGGAAAGAGCCGGGCTTACACCGCAGCAGAGCACCGTCCGCAGCGGCGTGCCGAGAGCCCGCGGAGGCAGGAGAGGCATTTCACGGGGAATCCTGGCAGCTCGCCTTTGCCGTGGGCCCTTCRTGGCCAGCCAGTTCCCTGCGTGAGAGCGCCGGCGCCTTGCAGCCAGCTCCTCAGCTTGGATTGCAGCTGGCATTGCCCTGCCGCTTGCTGAGGGAAGCAGTTTGCTCAGCTGCAACCCAAGCTCCTCTCTCCTCCAGCAAGCGCTGGGAAAACCCACAGGACTGGGAGAAGGACTCTGCTCCTCCTCCATCCTCCCCACCACCAGCGCCACCAGCATCCCGACCACCATCAGGAGCGCCCTGCTACTGAGTCCACCCTCCTGAGTGGGGCGCAGCCCACTGGGGGGAAATCGAGGGATGAATTTTGATTGATTTATGCCATTCTGGGACTTAGTCTACCAGAGGGTGGATGGTGGGGGCCAAGGATGTCAGCACAGAGGGTGTGCCAGCAAGGCTGTCGTGGTGTTACCCAGTCTGCATCCAGACCCACTAGCCGCATCAGCCAYGCACCGCAGAGCCGCTCACCCTGCTGTCATGCAACCAGAGCAGGGCTCCTGGTGGGAAGATGAGCAAAGCTGCACCCATGAAGAGCCCCAGGCACTGGAGCGCTGCTGCCCACCACGTGCAGTGGCTGCCCTGAGACTGGAGAGGGGATACAAGGAGACCCTGTCCTGCAGGGGCTGCTGTGGGGGAGGAGCTCCGTCTCACCCAGGTCTGTACTGCACCCAGTGCCTCTGTGTTGCTCTTGCAAGCTGGGGGGCTTCAGAGTCAGTTGTGGAGTCCTACCACCCACAATCATTAAAGACTCCCGTGGGGCTGTCAACCTTAAAGTCCTGCCGTAATTCCAGTCCAAAACCCTTCCTGGCTGTGTGGGATCCCTATCCCAGAGCTATTGCCAACAGATAGTCTGGTCTTTCCAGGACGCTCCAGCCTGAGCCTGCTGTGAAAGTCCCTGAGGCTACGCAGACACTGTCCCCCACCAAGATCCCTGCAGCTCCTTCTAGTCCTTGCCCAGCCTCATTTCATGCACTTCCCTCTTGTTTTGCATCAGATGTTGCCTGGGCTTGAGCTCCAGGAATGAGAAGATACATCTGAGCCTACGAAGACCTTCTTTTCACATGGTGAGGAATTATTTACACTCGGGTTGGGATTTGCTGCTCTACTAATTTTGTTGTCTCCTTGTTTGCCTGTTTGTCCCACATTTCAGACGGCATTCCTTCCCTCCCCCTTCCTTCCCTTGCTGCCCCCACTTGCGGGTGCCTTTCCTTCCTCCTCCACCTCCTCCTCCTCCTCCCRGCTGGCCCGGTTAGGCGGGTGCGAGAAGAAGCCGCACAAGGAAGATGATAATCCATCAACCCAAATATCACCGAGTTTTACAGGGAAAGGGGGAAAGAGATGTAAAACTAAAYGACCTTTAAAACAAGCAAGCTCTTAGGTTCCCTCCCCCACCCAGAAGCAACTCTTCTGCTCCGCTGTAACCTTCTCCTCCCTGTCCCAGCATTTATTTATAAGCACCATCAATAATTAAGAAGCTGCCTGCCTGCCTGCTTGCCTTGGCTGCCGTGTTGACGGAGACATCTCTGACGTTTCGTGGCTCAGCCTGGCTGCATTGCTCACTTGGGCTTTTAATTTTCTTCCCCCGCCTATTTAGGAACAGAGGAATCACCCACCTGGAACAGACCGGAGGTCTGGAGAGCCAGGAGAGCTCCCTGCAGCGGGCTGGTCACCCCGAGAGTGACCCGAGAGCTGTTGGCTCTCGCAGCCCCGCAGCAGCAGCATGGGGTGGGATATCTGGGGTGTCCCTGCTACGGGCACCACCACTCCCTGCCAGGCTCAGCCTCCAGGAGAAGAGATCCCCTTGTCCACATCCAAGGGCCGGGATCTCCCATGCTGGTGCCTCCTTGCTGAGAAAACCGCAAGCGAGGGCTCTGTGGCTGGAGCCCCCAGCCCCAGGGGAGCAGCGTTACCCTGGACACCCAGCCCCGGGCACCCAGCCCGGGAGATGGAAGAAGGAAAGACCCACCAAGCAGTGGAACCAAAAAGCACAATCAAGCRGGATGAGTTGGCCCTAGCAGGTGGAACTGGAGGCCTTACAGTAGAGGGGTACAGCTGGGCTTAGAAATTGGGGATGGAAGGCTTTACACTGGCCTGGAGGAAGCACTGCAGGGCATAACCTGGGGGCAGGCCAGGCACAAAGGCAGCAGCTGGGCTTGGCACATCGCTGGCACTTCAGAAGTCCTTGGGAACACTCCTTGTGGGTTCAAAGGCACCCTGCAGGCGTCAGGCAAGCTCTGGCCCTTGAACGAACCCTCAGGTGTGCAGTTTCCAGGCAGCCCAGCTCAGCAGCTGCAAGCAGAGCCTGCAGCACGCCAGGGTTGAGTCCGGGTCCCTTTGCCAGCGCAATCCCGATGAGGCGATGGGGCGCAAGAGGGAAGCCCGGTGGTTCTCCCTGAGCTGGCCTGCGATGCTGCCAGATACGGTCGAGACAGGCAGACAAGCAGTGGCAGATAGCTGCAGCCGGAGGCATTCGGCAGCATGCACCCAGCTCCCCCCAGCACGCAGCATGACGCCTTGGGCTCCCCTGCTCCGCCGGCTGAGCCCAGRAAGGGAACGCGAAGGGGGCCAGGGCTCTGACGGGGCCCCTGCACCCCACTGCGGGGCCAGGGAGTGCCCGGGAGCCAGGCGCAGCAGCAGCGGGAAGAAGATCTGTCACAGCGCGTGGCTCTGGAGGGATGGTGATGGCAGCTGGCAGCTCCCCAGCCCTGCCRGTGCCGGGCTCCGCTGGGGTGGGAAGAGGGCACCGAAGGACAGTGTCAACTCAGCAGCCCTCGGCGCGCAAGCTGCCAGGCTGTCCTATCCCACCCAGCGTCCGACTCCCACCATGGCAACCGTCCCGATATTGTCCTCGCTGCGATGGGGTGGATGGGGCCCCCCTTCTGCCCCCCCAGGTTGCCCCACACCAGGACCCTGCAACTGCTKATGCAGGATGTACGGAGCTGCTGCTGGGAGACACCAAGGGTCTGAGAGATGGGAAAGGTGCCTTCTTCCCCAGGTACCCCCACCTCCCCATCTCACGCAGCCCAGCCGTCCCAGGGGTGCTGGGAGAGCCCACCCCTCTCCCCACTGGTCTCCCTCWTCTGTGGGTCATGCTCTGAGGAGCATCCCCAGCCTTCAAGGGAAGGGATGCCCCCCTGCAAGGGGTATCGGGTGTCCCTCTGCAGGGGGTATCACAGCCAAGCTGGCCTTGAAGATAAATAAGGCAAACAGGCATGATGCCCTCATTTCAAATATAACAAAGCCCCCGGACCTCTGAGCTGCTTTCTGGTGGCCACATGAGGGAAAGATGCTGCACTGCCTGCCCTGGGCTTTTCAAAATCTCTCTGTGCACTGCCTGTGCTGCAGGACCTGAGCCCCCTCCACATCCCTCTAGAGCACTTACCCCTGTCGCAAGCACCTTGGGTTTATCAACCCACAGCACAACAGGGAGAGGTGGAAATTGGGGCAGGGGAGGGAATGACACAGAGTCACAAGCTAAAATGCAAAGCATGGACCACCCCRGGGAAAAAAGAGACCACGCAAAACCAACGGAGTATCTCCATGRGAGTGCTGGAAAACAGCCTCCCACTAACTTTCATCCCCAGCCTGGGAAGGGAAAAGCTTCACACCTGCTCTGAATGTCATGAAGGCTGCAATAAGCCCAGACAGGAATAGAAGTCACTAACGAGATGCTTTCCCTCCTCCAAGTGARAATGCAGCCTCCTCTCCTCTCAGCAGCATGCACACCATCCCGGCTTGGCTCACGTACCCGCTGCCAGGTTTGTCGAGCGAGGTGACGCTGCCCATGTCAGAGAGCCCTGCAGCCAGCRGCCAAGTGCGCAGGGCAGGGAGGAACATGGCCAGCGCAGCCGAGGACACGACAGCACCCCATCTCACAGGAACAGAGGTGCAGAGCAGGAGGGCTATCAAAAGTGTTCAGTGATCAGCCTTATTATATTAATTACCTCCTTCATGGCCTGACCTGCTGGAGCTAGCCCCATTTCTGTGCATGTCTCCTCCTGGACTGTATACTAAGGGAGATGTCTTCCCCGTCCCCTCCAAGGAGATGAGTGGCAGCGACCTGGCACTGAGGGGACACGTGCTCCAGGGCCAGGAGCTGTGGGGATTGCCGTGGCACAGTAGTGACAGTGGAGACCCTAGAGCTTAGGACGTGCTAACAGAGATGCCCATCCCCGGGTATCAAGAGGAGCCAGCAGAAAGTGTCAGAGTCCCTCCAGGAAAGGAGGGATTGCTCAAGGGGCCACCCAGTTCTGAGGCATTGTGCTAATACAGCCATCTGAAGCAGAAAGGCTGGGAATATCTGAGCAAATTCTCCCTGAGTCCCTTTTGCTGCCCAAATACAGTCCCATGCTCCCAGCAGAGCTCACAAATAGGACGTTTCTGCTGCCCACAGCCTCTGAGATACGCTTTCTGTCAGGACGGTTGCTCTGTTTTTGCCCTCCTCCTCCTCACTTCAATAAGGGGAGACTAGGGGCTTGTCCTGCCCGAGAGAAACCTGCTAAACCTTCAGACCTTCAGACCTGTAACTACCTTTGCAGGCAGTTACCCAGTGGTGGTGAGCAACCCTGGCCGAACAAGAAATTTTCCAACAAGGAAGGAAGGAAGCAGGGGCGAGGGAGCGTGGAGGAAGCAGCGGCTGTGGTCGCGTCCTAGGCATTGCTTGTTAATTATAGCATAGCCTGGGAGYTGGGCACAGGGGAAAGCTTCAGAGCAGGTCCTCTCTTCCCTGGCTCCCCTTGGTCTGGAGAAGGTGCTGGGTTCTGCCAGCACCTCCCACGTCAATCCCACCGCAACTGGGGCTGAAGACCAGGGAAGCTGGAGCAAACACGGCAGCCTGAAATCTGGCAGTGCTGGTTCTCCATCTCTTTTCTGCAGATTGAAGGGTGGAGAGAAAGGGAGGGGAGCCTGGCACAGCTCCTGCCCGAGCCTAGTGTGCCATCTGGCATTTGGATGCAACACAAGGGGCTGAGTGGGAGTCAGCAGAGGGACCTGAGTCTTCTGGCCTGACGTTGGAGGGATCTCGACGAGAGGGCTCCAGCAGCAAGGAGAGAGGCGTTTGCAAATGGGAGCCAGTAGGTCCCTGGGCACAGATCCTGCCCACAGGAAGGTTTTCATGATTCAGTCAAGAAAACACACGATCTGGAAAAAAAATTTGAAACCTAAGAAGAGGCAAATAAACTGTCTTGCCTGGGGAGCTTCAGCTTGGCAGGGTGAGGCGGTGTGTCCRCCCTTTTCCTCTCACCCTGCTACAAGCAGCAAGGGTCACTGAAGGAAAGGGGTTCCCGTGGTGGAAAGTGTTACCAGCTGCTGAGCTGAACCAAGCAGGGGTAAATCCAAAGTTTTGGGGAGCAGCAAGGATTTGGCTGGCTGTTGAGACTCCATGGATTTCAGATGGGCAGGATGGCACAGAGGTGGGGTTAGCAAAGCACAGCCTTAGCAAGCATTTTGGGCAAACACTGGGGCCAAGGATGTCCTGCCCCAGAGCCAGAGTCTGAGATGTACAGGAAAGATTTAACAGCCATCCACCTTTGCCTCCATCTTCCTAGGATGTGATTCCTGGGAGGCACAGCCTCAGAGGGTGAAGAAAACCTCCCCCACTACTTTTACACCTGAGCTAAAGTAACCTGGATGAAAGAAACCTTCCTGCTTCAGAGTTCAGGCCAGAGGTGGAGTGGCAAAGAAGGAAAAAGACACCCCCCTTGGGCAGGTCGTATCCTGACTAACCCCACGGCAGATGGGCTCTGCCCCATGGGAGATGGGGAACAAGTCCAGGCGTATCCTGGGACTGCCTTGCACCAGCAGTGGAGGAAGGATGCTCCTTTTCACAGACCTTGGATGCGATGCATGGTGGTGGGGATGCCAACCATAACGACAGGTCAGATCCCCTGATTATTTCTTCCTCTGTCTTGTTTCTTTAATTAATCTCAAAGAGAGAGCATCCAACCCACCCGCACCCTCAGGCTTTGGTGGGATCATTTATCTCACTCCCTGCCAGGCTCCTGTGTGCCCCTGGAAAGGCCAGGGTGAGAGGAGCTGCTGCAGCCCGCCAGCTGGCAGGCGCTGCCTCCTCCCCTCTGCCCAGCATCCACGGCCAAGGCCTGCGGGATGTCCCGGGGAGATGAGCCTCCGCTCCAGCTGCCRAGCCCTGCTCCCTGCAGAGCCGGTGCAGGCAGCAGATGGGCCCGTCTCTCCCCACCAGCGCAGGCAAGGGGRCTGGAAGGTAGGAGGTGGAACCAAATCCAGTCTAATTAACAATAATTACCATTCATCCCAGGAAGCGGTAGGAGACAAAACCCACGTTCTCCCTATCTATTAATAGCTGTCAGCAGCTGCACGGTTCCTGCTGGGACCCAGGGAGAGCGGAAAGCTCTGGGAGGAGCGCCAGCATAGAGAGCATCCTGCTCCCCCATCCTTTAGCGCTGGCTGTGCAGGGGGCTTTTTCCTCCTTCCAGGATGCCATTTCTTTTGCCGCTTCCCCCCAGGACTCCAGGAGATGCCGGCTGCTTTTAAGCAGTGTTTTCCAGCAGGAGCTGCGRGGAGCCAGCTGGAGGAGGGCCTGGAGACAGGGCTTTAGAGCCAGTCCCCGCTCCTCAGTGTCCTCAATTTGCTGAGTCCCCCCAAGGTTTGGCAACTTTCTGTGCTCCTATGAACTTCCCAGTGAAAAGGTAGAAGCCATCCACGCAAGAGGACTCCYCCAGAGCCAAGGACAAATCTCACTGGCTCCTGCCTTAGTGAATCCCTTTGGTGTCAGGCAGACACGAAACATCAACTGCTTTCTCTCAAACTTGACCTTCAGCGGTGCCCGCAGTTCTTCCTCCTGGAGAGATGAACCGCATCTGACAGATGAAGGGTGTCTTGCTGAAGGCATCAGCTAGARAAGCTGCCCCACATGGCATCAGGGACTCGAATGAAATATGTCCTGAACCGGTATGGTGACTTGTGGCCATCACAGCGTGATGTGAGGACAAAGGGGGCTGCAGGAGATGCACTAGCAGAGCTGACCGGGAGGACACGTGCACAGAGGAGGTTTTTTTTCCCCTTCCACTCCTGCTACCTCCAGCTGCCACTGCGAACAAACAGTCTGCCCCTTGCCATGGGCAAAGACCTCACCAGATGCGTCTGGGCAGTCCCCGAGGAGACAGCTGGTGCTGGTGCCATTCCACCAGGGAGAAACCAAGAAGTAGACGTGAGGAGAGCTGCTTGGCTGCGGGGTGTCTTGGTGGCTGGACAAAGCAGGCTGGAGGAGGGAAATGCATCTTTCTGTGCCTGGGCACTACTCTGGCACTAGGCAATGCCTGGCAATAGTCCCTGTCCCAGGGGCACCCAGCACAGCTTCACTGCTGGTGCTGCATGGCTGTCAGCATTCCTTGTGCTCAGCACTGCTGGGGTGAGGGTCCCCTTGGGTCCCCTTCTCTCAACTGCTCACCTTGAAGTGGAAGATGCCTAGATTGAGAGGGGCAGCATCCAGCATCTTCTTTGAGAGGAGCAAGGCTCTGCTTCTTGCTGGAGCCTATTACCAAAAGAAATCAGGACAGCAGCAGTGAAGGGAAACGTAAGAGCAGAGGTTTGGGTCAAAAAAGGGAGCTCCCCAGGCCAGCCATGGACAGGCAACTTCGTCTTTAACTTCTGCAGGTCCCTGTAGCACACAGGCTGCGTACAGGCCACCATGTCCCTCCCTGGATGATCTTCAGCAAACACAGTCTGCGGTGCTATGAAAGACCATGTAGGAATGGAGCAGAGGTTTGGAGCTCTCTGACAAAGCCTGAGCTTCGGGTGCCACAGATCTAGAAATCACACCCAGTTGTGAGCTTAAGTCTTGGGCAGATAAAGGAAGGATTTTCCCTTCTCTCCCCTTCCCAGGATGACATGGTGCTGCCTTCATCCCCACATGGCTCATCTCCTAGCAAGTCCTTACAAGTGCCCTCAAAGAGACAAAGAAATCAGAGTGGGAGAAGCCAGGCAGGATAACATGTTTCTAGTCCACCATGCCCAGGACACTAAAAAAGCTTGTCACCCTACAGCAATAGCCCTGTCTCCAGAACAGGACCTGAATCTTTGCATTAGCAGCAGAAGATGCCCTGTGGGATACATTCCCCATGCACAAGGCACTGCAGGACCCGGCTCTTCTCATATTTATTTGTTATGATATGAAGTTCAACTACTGTTACACTGTCCTCAGACTCCAGGCAAAGACGGTGGCGCTGATAATGCACAACACCACCACAGGCGCTGTCTGGGGGAAATCTGAGCCCTGACAGCTGGAGGGATACCAAGGGCAGCTGGGGTTTGCTAGTAGGATGATGCTCTAGTCACTAAGGCCAGGAAGCAGTGCTTTTCCCCATCAYCCCCTCAGATGTGAGCAGCAGGGATGGGACTGGGACTGGGAATGGGAATGGGAATGGAGATGGGTTTTACTCTCCACGTTGTCAGGTACTCCATGGCATTTGAGGAGCAACTGCCACTGCATACCCCACTGGAAACACATGCTAGTGTCTACAAGCATGGAAATAAATGCTAAGGTAGATAGAGTTAACCCAGCCATTTTTGGGGTACCACTACTTGTTTTCAGCATATGATTCAACACCTGATTGCATCCAGTTCAACAACTGACTGCAATACTTGGGCAATATTGTCTCTGGGATCCAATGACTCTGGGCAGACACAGCTGGATTCCATTGAACCACAAAGTCTTCAAAACACGACATTTGCATTAAATTAGCCATGAGGTGGGCTAAAGACTTCCCTGATGCTGTTCACAATTGTGGAGACAACTCAGGGGGGCTATTCCTGTGGATCCAGTTTTGCTATCATCTCCTTTGCTATTCAGGAGTCAAACTGAATTCAGGAATAAGTGCATGGACATCAGTGCAAGGGGAAATATTTATGATTCTTTATCACCCTCATTCCTGCTTTTCAAGATCTCATAAACTCTGAAGATGTGCTGCCAGAAATAATATGGTCAGTGTGGGGCCAGTGTTTGTGAAGGGCTTTGCAAGGCTTCTGACACCCCCGCTGTGTTAAACACCAGCTTGACTCACAGGCAGTGTCACTGTCTTCTGGGGAGTTGAGTGACAGAATCAGGCCACACCTAGAAAAGAAGTACATTGCTGCCAAAGTCTAACTCCCCATCTTTGAAACTCACAAAGAAGGCCTGAGAATCCTGATCCTTTTTTTTTAATCTATACATCTTTGCATTGATTGTTTTGTTGCTGAGCCTTTCGGGCAATCTTGGGTCATGTTTGTAACGTCTTCTTCACAACCAGCAGGTATATTTTATGTGAAAGTCAGTGCAGCTTCCCAAAAATACCAGCTATCACGGGACTTGCAGGACTATCATGAGAGCTGGCACCAGTATGGTGTATGCTCCCACAGGGCACAGGCTGGCTACACTCGGCATATACCGGCTACTGAGCGCATCAGCATTTTGAAGGAGCAGAAGAAAGCCATGTTTCAGTCTGAAAATCTACTGAAATGTTTAGATCTGAGAAACGGGAAAGAGGAGATGCACATTTTCATCCCTTTGTTTACTCTYTGTATTCCACAGCATTATGTCTGCAGTTGCTGCCGTGCCGAGGATTCAGGTGTTTCCCCTGCTCTACAAGAGGGTGTTCACTGGCAGAATGAAAAAAGAGCAGGCCGAGGAGGAGAGAKGTGGGCACGCAGCAGATGGACCAAGATCTTGCTGTTGGTGGAGTTCTCAGATTTGCTGTCCTCCCCCTCAGACCTGTCTGCCATCATTCAGGGGTAACGGCCCCAAAATATAAGGCCTTGAAGCAAGCCAGTTTCAGGCACCAACAGTGTATCTTTAGCAAGGAAGTTGTTGCGAATACTGATGAGCCTTAAAATACAAACATGCAACAAAACAAGTATCTTGAGCACAGCAAAGCATTCACCATTTAAATACTGGTCCCTAATCATTCACAGAGCACTGCTTGCCCCATTCTTTCCATGCTGCTGAGATGCCACAGCAGCTGTCGCTGCAGGAGTGTACAGGACCTCRGCAAATGTCCCCACCAGCACCCCTGGAGCAGCTCCCTGGGCCAGTGCAGGGTGTGAGGGACCTTGTGGTGAGCTCACACACTTCTTCCATGCTAGAAAAGAGAGCTTCCACCAAGGCCCAGCGTCAGGGGCATCCAGAACGGGGTTTCAACGGGGTTTCAGCAGCTTCGATGGGACGGGGTGACGGGCGAGCATGATCCCAAATCAGATCCCTCTGSCTCCGTGCTGTTCCTTGGCACCCCGCACGGTCCCGGGCAGCAGGCAGAGCGAGTGACAGCCGGCGCGGAGCACAGCAGCCTGCGCGGGCTCTGCTCAGCTGCCCCGGCTCGGCAAGCACCCACCCGCGACCCCCCCACGCGACGTGGGACCAGCTCCCCCACGAGCCCACGCACCCCCGCTCGGGCTGCCACGCGTGCCCGGCCCGGGCGGGGCTCCCCGCACCCCTTTTTTGCCCCCGCAGAAGCCCCTGTACCGCCCAGCGCCCCCGCCCCGCCCGCCCCGGCAACGGCCGCGTCCCCAGCGACCGGCGGCGGCGGCGGCGGCGGCGGCGGCGGCGGCAGCAGCGGGTGAGGGGCGGCCGGGCCGGGGGGAGGCGGCCGGGCTGTTCGTACCCCCCTTCCCCGCAGCCGTGGGCAGGGACAGCCGGCAGAGCCGGCAGACGAAACCCCCTCAGGGCCGAGGGGCGAGGAGGGACCCCGCGTGTTTAACGCCCGGGCTGCGTCCGCCATCCCCGGCCCGGGGCCTCGCCTCGGTGGACACCACCACCACCCCCCCCCCGTCAGTTTGCAGGTCTTCTTCTTAATCAAGCGGCCGGGCTAATGAGTTTTCTTCCCTCTCGGGGACTCCGCAGAGGAGCTTTGCTGGGAGGAGGGAGCGTAGGGTCGCGCCACCGGCATTTTGAGGAGCTGGGCTGATGGGGCTGGTGGGGCTGGGGCGTTTAGCTGCAGCCAGATGTTCTCCTTGCCTCCCGGGGGCGAGAGACCCTCTCCCAGTCTCCGAGGGCTGACAGGACAGAGCCAGCTGMGCGGAGTGGCCGGGGCTGCAGTGGGCTGTGCTCAGGTCCTAAAGTGCTTTCGTGTTCCTGACATGTCTTTGGGGCAGTGACCCTTATCTGGGCACACTGACAGATATCCAGGACCACGGTGATGGCCCTTCGCACCACCTGGGTTACAGTGATGACATTAACCATATTCCCAAACGACCGTCTGACCTCATTCTGCCCAATCTCCCGTTACAGACAAATTCCATTATATCTGAAGCTAAATAGATTCCTCATTTGGCACGCCTTTTTTTGAACTTRCTTAAAGCCCATTGCAGAGATTCAGCCCCTTGATGAGCTGCAATATGCTGTCCTAATGCACACTTAGCATCAGCCTTTTGAAGTGCAAGGGAGCATGGCAAGTCCCTGCAGGTAGCAGGGGGATCAGCGGTGTTAGCCAGCCCTCAGGATCACTTGCCGACATCCCTACTAGCCTGCCTGGAGTAGAGGTAACAGCACAAAGGCCAGGACACCTGCAGAACAGCTGGCATTTTCAGGGTGCTGCTGCAGTGACGTGACAGCTTCCTCTATTTCTGGGTAGACTGAGCTTCAGTGCCAATGCAATCTCGGCTGGGGCATAACCATCCTCAGAAAGAATTTCTCCTGCACTTAGAAACTCTCCAATAAATGCAGTGTTTACAGTTGCTCCATTTCTTGGATCACCGTATTGCTGGTAGGAGGCATCAGCCAAAGGTCACCAGTTTCCATGCAACTCCTCTTTTTTGGTCTCTCTGGTCTTTGGTGTGAATCAAAAAGAGCAGAAATCTTCTATTTCCAGATCAAAACAGGTTCAACTGAAGAAGGTTTGCTAGGCATGCATAGGTAGCAGCGTAAGTTGGCTGTGTGAGTGGATTTCTGAAAGATCAGCTTCTTCCCAGGAAGGGAAGTGTGATTCCTTTTTTTTTAGAAGTTTTAGTATCATTTACCTTTCAGCCTAATCTGGGTGTTAAATGACATAAACTGGGAATTGACTACGTGACCACATTCATTGTATATAATTTAATAAAGCCTTTTTAGCGTAGGTGACTGATGTGTATGTRGAGTGGGTGGGAAGGAGCGTGCATTGACGCTGTTGACTTGGTTTATTGATAGTGGATTACAACGCTCCTCCGGTGTTTAAATACATGCTTAGCAAACCCRGCTATGGGAACCAGCTTGGCGCGTTACCTCTGGCTGGGTGAGACTCCTGCAGCCAAGGCGGAGGGGCCACAGAGGTGAAAGAGACCCTTCCCCTGCGGTAAGCACAGCCGGTGGGGTGTGCTTAGCGTGCCGGGGGTGGTGGGAACGGATGCGGTGCGAGCGGTGACTCAGCGTCAGACTCAGCCCCCCCGGCACCGCAGGCGTGGGGTTGATTCAGACGCCTTGCGGGCTGGCTGTCGCACGCCGCCAGCCTCACTCTTGCTGGCTCCACACCAAAAGCCGAGTGGGGATGGCGGAGTCAGCTGAGCTGACTTGTTGTGGAGCTCAGGTCGAGGGAAAGCTCCTCAGCAGCCCRGACGCAGACACCCCAAGCTGTCTGCCTCTCTTTTGGGGGGCCACCCTACGTTGGGGCTGGTCCACAGCTGGGTAGCGCACACTGGCTGACCTCCCGCTGCAGGTGAGCTTTGCTCAGCGAGCTTCATCCAATGTATGGAGAGGCTGCACTGTTTTTAGAGCCGTGTTTCGGCTCTGCCTGAGGGCAGCTGTGTTTCCCGCTTGGTCTCCAGGAGTCCCTTTGGCAGTTCCACATGCGCCATGGGTTACGTACCCTCTAAAAATCAGTCTGACATAGGTAAACTGGCAATCAGATCATCTGCTGGAACGCAGCCATGAAACAGTCCTAGACCACCAATGCTGCATTGGCTTTCCCCAACAAGTGGCCTTTAACAATTGCTTCCAAAAGGTCAGGAAAGCCATCAGAATCTCCAATTAGCTGTGACTGGCCTGGGGGACAGAGTGACACAGATGCTTTTTGAGTAGGACGGACTGAGCAAGGAGAAAACATTTTTCCCAGTCACTTCTCCTCTATTAATGCCACCTCACTGCCATCCGGCTGTGCTTTGCCCTTCTGCTGAAGTCCATCAAGCACCGAGAGCTGGGTTTCAGCTGGGTCAGTGTGCTGTGGAGAATCAGGCCCCTTCTCTTCCCCCTCAGTGATGGCCCGCCATCACAGCACCTTCCTTTGGGGGCAGGGAGCTTCGCAGAGAAAGGACTCCCAGTCCTCACATCTGCCTATCACCCATTCCTTCTCCTTACACACCCACCCTTCTTCAGACCAGGCTCCCTTTTTCTACAGCTTTTGCCTTTGTCATCCGAACACCAGTGCCTCCCAGGAAATACAGCTTCCCTGCCCTTGGCGCCCTTCGTCCTCCTGCTTTGTGCCGGAGAATGCCCTGCCACTGCCATCTCCACCCTCTCCTGGACTCTCATTCTGAAACAGTTACTCTCTTCTCGGACCTGCTTCAAGTGCATTTGAAGAAGCCTTCACTGACATATTTGCTGCAGTACAGCATGAATCATTTTGCCCCTCTCCTCTGGTTCTCGGCATTTCACAGATCTCTCTTTTGCTGGTTTCTTTGCAGGCCCTTCCTCAGATGTCTTCTGGAGGAGGAAGGAGCAGGGAGAGGAACACTAGCAAAGCCAACTGCAAAGCTTTCAGGGAGAGAGGGCCCTGTGCTGACTGAGGCAGCACAAACTGGGTGGGCAGAGGAGAAGGGAGCAGCCTGGTGCAGGGGAARGACGTAAGATGTTTCATCTGGGGAGCACCGTCTGGCTCATGCCCTTCACAAAGGAAGAGCTGTTTGGGATCAAAGCACTGTTTGTCTGAGGGATGTTGTGACAAAAGATCCTACATGGCAGTTATCTCCCATGCAGGATGTTACCAYGGGTTCCTTTTGACTCTACTGTGGTGCAAGGCCACCTTTTCCCCAATGCATCCTCTTGGTCTTGCAGGAACCTGTCCTCACCTCTGACATTGCCATCCATCCATCTGCCTCAAGCTTCTTTTAGGTCTCCCGCAGTCTCTAAATGTCCAGCCCTGCGMTGCAGCCCTGTCACGTCCAGTTCGCCCCAGTAAGGATCAGCATGGGTCTGTATGCCCTGGGAGATGCTCACCAAGCCTGGGCTCTCTTGTTGAAGCCAGAACTCAAGGGGTAGGCTCCTTCCTAGTGTCTTTTCTGCCTCTTTCAGACTGGTGGGGCTGGGAAGGGAACCATTAGAACTTCCAGGCAATAGCCATACACGTGGGATCCTGACAACTGAGGGCGCTGGTCCTGAGGTTGGGGTRGGAAACAGCAAATGGGAAACTTTGGTCTGGGAAAGCTCCGCRGAGATAATAGGACTGGGCATCCTGCCTTCTGCTCCAGGCTGGTTCTTTTAGCTCATATCTGCTTAGGCTCAGTGTGGTCTGAAGAGGTCTGACCCATCTCATCAGTTAATGGATGTTTGGAAGGAGTTCAGCTGGAGAGTAATTGGGAAAAGCAGAAAAAAACCCCTGAAAATACTTACAGTGTATTCATCTGTATTCATCTGTAAAGCCTCTGTCTTTGAAGAGTCATAAGAACAGGCATACTGGATCAAACCAGGGGATGGTCTGGCCCTGTATCCCATCTCTGACAGTGGCTAGAAGCAGATGCTTGGAGAGGAGTAGAAAAACAATGCAAATACATGTGTTTCTTTCCTCCAGCACTCTCTCTGCCTCCGTGTTCAACTCACACTGAGCCAGATGTGGTTTCTGTGSATTGAATCATTCTCAAGGGGTTTCTCTTCCGTAGACTTGTCCTGGAACGTGCACAGACTCAGCATCCACAACATTCCATGGCAAGGAATTCCGCAGTTCAACTGCACACCGTATGAAGAACCATGGTTTTCCTTTGCTTTAAACCCAGCTTCTGCCAGCTTCACCTATTTCTTTTATTGGAAAAGACAGTAAACAATCAATCCTGTCCATCTTTTGCAACAGCACTCTGAATTAACACCACATTATTATCTGCTTATTACATGTGATACCTAGAGACCTCTTTATACAGGGCACTGTAAAGATAAGGCTGAATAATAGTTGTTTTGCTGCAGTGCTTCCAGTCCAAGAAGAGAAGGCAGGCAGGGGCCAAGTGCGTTACAGGAGAGCAGTGTGAGCAGACTATTCTTATCACTGGCCTCTTTCTAAAGTTACCTTTTTCTTTTGCAGGCAGCCCAGCTGGAAAATGTGGTGGTGACTCTCAAGCAGTTTTCCTCTTGCTTCTCCTGAAGGAGAAGTGGGTCCTGAGCAGGATGCAGCAGCCAGCAGCTGGTGACAGGARCACAGCCGTTCCCTCGCTGTACCCATCCCAGGCCAGCCTCACTGCTGACTTGTACTATACACATCGCGTCATTGAGGATCCCGAGTGGTCCCTCGCCACTGTCCCCCACCTCACTGAGCTCTGCCTCCAGCACATCGTTCACAATTTTGAAAGTAAGCGGGAGCACATTTCCCCTGGGACACAGGGAGAGAGAGCATCAGTCCCAGGGAGCAGAGGGTCAGCAAGGCAGGCAGATGAATCTGAAAGGCGGAGTGTGGTACCCAGCCCTGCCAAAGGAACAGATGGGGAGAAATATCCCCTCAGGCAGCTAGTTAAACAAACTGTTTAGTTGCTAAGTATGTACTTGTACACTCCAGGGATGGCTGTAGGCCTCTGGGCTGCTATCCAGGATGTGACTCTGCCCTAACCTTGTCCTATCATTTATTCTTCCTTCCATGCTCTGCTGGACTCACTTACCTCAACCGTGGCCAGGGCTGTAAAGTCACTGTTTCCTTCTCTTGATTCACGCATGCATTATGGTAGTACTCAAGGATGGAACCCCATTGTGCTGAGTGCTGTACAAAGAGATGGAGAATTGCTCCCTGCTTGGAGGAGCTACCATCTCAGATACGTATTGTACTTACACTCTCGGGGCTTCTCCATAGCTTTTGGTGGTGACATGMCAAGTTATATCCTCAGACAGGGAATGTGTTTTTGAAGCAGGTGGACTGATGAAGCACCGCAAAACAGAAAAAGCATGTCTCACCTGGAAACTGACTGGCAGAGGGAAAGAAAGGGCCTACCTGTCCTTTTGGTGGACTCAGTGGAGTGGCAGCAAAGATCAAAGATAGACCTAAAGCTACGTCCACATTGGGACTGTAAGACAGCATAGAGGAGCTCAGTGCTGCCTTACGCCAGGAGCTGATGGTACTTGGGGGTCTGAGCTGGGAGACCCTTACAGTCCTATCAGCCTGGTCAGTCAGTCCGATGCCAAATGGACTGGACCTACGTTACGTGCACGTAAAAGCAGTGTGCTGGGTGTCTTGGGGACCCTCATACCCTCACCTGAGCTGTGCAGCTGCATCTTGCTCACTGGTGCTGCCTGAGCGAGCCTGAGTGAAGCTAGCCCCGTTCTGCCCATACATGTCCCACCTCTGCTTGTGTTGTGGGACTTTGCAGAGACGGTCACTGCAGTGCCAGCTGTAGGACACTGGAGAAGAGACTCCAGGAAGAGGCTGTGGTAAAACTCTGGGTGTCCTTAGGAAGGAAATGCCACAGAGACAGGAAATACAAAGCAAAGTCCACTTTGTGCCTTGAAATCTGATTTCACATGCGCAGATAGGCCTCTCCACTGATGATTTCTGTTAATCAACACTACCATGTACGTGTCACCAAGCATTCATGGTGTGTGTACACATGGCCTTTCTCTGGTATTTCTTACCACAAAGAACTTCCATCAGACAGAAGTCAGCTGAGACTTAGGATGAGCATCGGGAAAGAGACTGAGGGGAGAAAGCTCCTGGAAAAAGAGAACTTTTTAAACAAGGTGGATCCAGAAGCTAAGAGTAGGTCTTAGTGGAAAGGAACAGGAATCAGTTTGGGGTAAGGCAGACACATGAGTAAAGATAAAAAGGCACAAGGACTTGCATGAAGAGCACACAGACAGTTGTTCTCAAATATCGTCCTTCAATATGCTTAGAAACCAAAGGGAGAAAGTTCAGCAAATGACAAGCCAAGCTCTCTCATCACTGTAAGGCTGAATTAGCTCTCTTGGGAGCAGAAGTCCTGCTCTGAATATTAACTACATTCAAATTAAATTTAAACTGGGAGCTAAGTTTCTGATGCAGTTCCCAAATATTATGGGAGTAAACCAAATTACGCTAATGTTTTATTGTAAAAGTAAGAAATCCTACACAGAAATGTAGGAGATGGATCCTACACATTTTTTTGCCAGCTTAGCTCCCTGTACCAGCCACTAGCAACTGAGAAGAGAGCAAGTATCAGCAGCRGGGAGGGCATGGGCACACAGCTGGGAGCCCGAGCAGAACCATAGTGCCAGCCATGGTTCCTACAGCCCAGACCAACCTCTCCTTCTCTTCCTTCCTTCCAGAGAACCCTATTTTGGACCGTCTTCTGCCTGAGCACCAAAGGAAGGTGCTGGACAGGCTCTCCACTGGCCTTCCACTCGCTGTGACTGCTAACGTAATAAGCGATGAGGACTACTGGAAGAGGTGCTGCACTGAGCGCTGGCAAGTGTGTGACATCTCCAACTACGGAGACAGCTGGAAACGGATGTTCTTCGAACGTCACCTGGAGAACATCCTGAAATGTTTCATCCCTAACACCACAGACCCCAACCAGGTCCTAGAGCTCATCCCGCTCTGCAAAGACTATGTGAGGAAACTGGAGGTTGATCAGTTCCTACCACCGGTGAAAGTGGATCAAAAGGAGGAGAAGGATGACCTCTCTGATACAGGGGGTGATTTTGGGCTTGGCGAGGTCTCCACGCATCACTACGACCTGGGAGTCCTCATTACTGCTCTCCCTCACCTGGAGGAGCTTCATCTCACATACGGCGTGAAGGACTGTGGTATGAACTTCGAGTGGAACCTCTTTAACTTCACCCACCAGGACTGCTGCAACCTGGCTGTCGCTGTGAAGATGTGCCACAACTTGAAAGTAACGTATCTGTCGTGGTTTAGCCCCAGCCGGCAGCTAAACACCACACAGCCGTTAGCTCACTCCCCGCCCCCCCAGTGGAATGGGGGAGAGAATCAGAAAAAAAAAAGTAAAATTTGTGGATTGCGATAAAGACAGTTTAATAGAACAGAAAAGGAAGGGAAAAATAATAATAATAATGATAGAATATACAAAAAAAGTGATGCACAATACAATTGCTCATCACCCACYGACTGATGCCCAGCCAGTTCCTGAGCAGCGGTCACTCCTCCCCAACCAACCCCCCCAGCTTATATACTGAGCCTGACATCATATGGTATGGAATACCCTGTTGGCCGTTTTGGGCTAGGTGTCCTGGCTGTGCCCCCTCCCAGCTTCTTGTGCACCTGGCAGAGCATGGGAAGCTGAAAAGTCCTTGACTAGTGTAAACACTACTTAGCAACAACTAAAACATCGGTGTGTTACCAACATTCTTCTCTTACTAAATCCAAAACACAGCACTATACCAGCTACTAGGAAGRAAATTAACTCTATCCCAGCTGAAACCAGGACACTATCCCAAACTGAACCTTTCTTCCTCAGCTAGATCTTCAAATTGCCCGGGGAAAAGAAACCCAGKGACCAGTGTTGCTTTGCACCCTTCCCTTTGCAAGCTGCAGTCCGGCAGAGTGCCGAGATGTTAATTCACAGGCCTAGTGCTGAGTATCTGCATATGGTTGTCAGAGGGTCAGTGAGAAAAATACTTGCTCCCACAAAACATGTTCCCGGTAGCCCAAGAGAAAGCAACACTCCTGTTTTAACTCCTCACATAGTTCTGGGAGGGAGGAGAGGAGAAGCCCAGAGAGAGTTTTTCATAAGGAGTTTTTGGTGGTTATGCTCAGTAAATACATATCAACATGCCCCAGAGCAGCAGAGATCCCCAAGAAGAGCATGGGGAAATTTTCACATTTGCCTTAGAGTGATGAGGCTTTTTCTTTCTGGGCGCTAACACAAACTTCAGTTCTGTGGCAACTGCAGTGCAGATACTCAGCCCCTCCAAAATGTCAGTGGGCATTGCTACCCAGAGCACAGCCAGAGGGAGCTGGCTGAACGCTCTCCCCACAGACTGGCGTGCTTTGGGAAATATTTGTCTGCTTGGCTTCCAGAAGAGAAATTACCTCTCCTGTGGCTATTGAGGCGCCCTGGCCATGTAGGACATTGCGCCTCACAAAGAGCACTGTGGGTTAGCACAGGTGCACGTGGTTATTCAGTGTTCGACTGCRATCTGGGATGAGTTCTGCTGTTACTCTCTGCAGAGTAACAGCTTTATCCCATTTTAATTTAGCCCCCTGTGTCAGAGATCCCATGGAGTCAGAGGAGAGGAATAGGCGTTTCCAGGAGATGAACCATTTCTCCCTAGAATAGGCATGGGACATCAGTGGCATGCCCTGCCTGCTGGAAGTATCTGCCCACTATAAAAGCAACTACTTGAGCCTACTGGCTAAAGGTGTCTGAAGAGAAGGGAGATGAATCTTGTCTGGTGGGCTTAACTCCCTTGAGGTCTTGTACAAAGCTCAATCCAAAGCACTGGCTGTTTCAGTGTCCCTGTCCTTTATCCCCACAGGT
This sequence comes from Oceanodroma leucorhoa, assembly GCA_030449065.1. Classification (NCBI taxonomy): domain Eukaryota; kingdom Metazoa; phylum Chordata; class Aves; order Procellariiformes; genus Oceanodroma; species Oceanodroma leucorhoa. The sequence goes on along the minus strand of JASVER010000006.1, from coordinate 10,253,494 downwards.
TTTCAAGCTGATGCGAAGCAAAGTGGACGATGACAAGACCAGGCTGCTGGTCCGTAACTTGCTGGATCACCCCTGCTTGGTGGAGTTGAACTTGTCCCACAATTTCATCAGGGACAAGGGGGCACGAGCTGTTGGCAAGTTGATCAACCGCAGCAGATTAGAAACCCTCGATCTGTATAACAACCAGATCCATCACCTGGGGGCTCAGGCTCTTGCTCAAGCCCTGGCTGAGAACTCCACCCTGACCTCCCTGAATCTGCGYCTCAACTGCGTGGAGGACGAAGGCGGGGAGGCCATCGGCCGTGCCCTGCTGACCAACACCACCCTGAAGTCCATCCATCTGGGAAGTAATAACCTGTCAGAGCCAACCGCTATGCTTTTCTCCCAGGTCCTGGCTCAGAACACCACCCTGACRAGTATCAACTTCTCATGCAACCACCTGGGGCTGGTAAGAGAAACCCCTTCTCCCTGCAGTTTGTGAGGCTCCGTAGTGGCCTTGCAAAGCCGATGCTGAGCCTGCCCTGCCTCGAAGCTGCAGAGGCAAATGCTTGCCTCACTTTGCAATCTTGCTGCGATAACAATCAGTTGCGAGCAGGGAAGAGACTTTAGCAGACGGCAGGAAGGAGAAGGACATCTTCTGTGCACGCACATGCATTTATCTCACTCATTACATCCAGCTCTGTTCACAGGGCTGAATCTGGCTTGTAGGCTTTGGGCTTTTGGGCAGAGAGGGATTTTCCCCCCAGGAAACTGAAAAACAGGGAGTATGTCTGGGAAAAATCACAGCCGCTTCACACACGTGGGAGTAGATAATAATGATAGGCGGCATGAGACGAGGGCCTTATGCATATCCTCTGTGCTTTGAATCTGCCATGCCATCTGTCACTCAGCAACACACAGATAGTGTCACCCTTCCCAGAATCTCTCCTGTCCGTCATGCGCTCAGAGGAGACTTAGAAAATTGGCTSGGTCGTTGAGCTCCTTTAACTCACCCTGCAGCTCTGGAGCGGTGCGGTAAGTCAAAAGTGTCACGTCTGGGTGCTTGTAAGTGGCTCCTATACCACAGGCTTACATTTTCTAGACAGAAGAGCATCCACAGATCTTACTACATTCCTAAGAGCTGCAATATGCAAGATGCTCACAAACCAGACCGCTTCGCTTCTGCTGTTTAAAAAGAGCTTTAGAAATCTGAAACTAGACAGCCAAATGCAATCATGCTGGCTTTTAAACTTTCTGCACTGCCTCAATTTTTTCACTGTCACAATAAAGAGACAGCAAGACCAGCTGTCCCTGCTGGCAGGAATATTGACATCAGTGTGTTTGACMACGGTTTTAAAAGGATTTGATGGCAGAAACCCTTTTGTGGGTTCTGAGTTTTATGATTCTGGACATGGAAAACCATTTGAGTTTAATGATACAAGGGGGCAAAGGTTGGAAAGGATAGAACCATTTTTGCTCAGTAAATAATAATCTCTATGCTTAGCATCTTCCTTCTGAGGAGCTCTCCTGTGACCCATTTGTGAAGCTCCACAGCAGCCCAACAAGTGGGCTGGTGGTATTATCTTTGGGGAAGTGGGGGTCTTTGCTAGAGATGCATCAAATTCTGACCTCCATATCCCGTTAAAAAGACTCCCTCCCAGTCCTTTTTGCTCTGTCCTTTTTGGCAAAAGGTCTAAGAGGCAGGGTAATGGGATGAGGAGACCACCTGGATGGAGGAGACAGGGGCAGGAGGTGTATTTGGTACCTGAAAGAGAATAGCTATGGGGGGAAAAAAGTCAAATTGTCACATACCTAAAGACAGTGCTTCAGGTAAGGGAGGCAAATGCCCCAAAGTGACTTGCCTCCCTAAGGCTACCTACATCACATCGTCTGTCCCGTGCAGGCTGGACTTCAGTTGCGTGAGATGTTCCCCCCCCGGGAAGCCAACCCAGCYTGGGAAATGGCATCCAGGCAGGACACTGCCAGCGCTGGGGCTCTCGCCACTGCCGAGACGAGGCGCAGCGCACTAAACACACCGCCCTTTGTCCCCAGCCAGCAGGGAGCTGGGGACTGGGGGACAGGGGAGAGCAGAGACTCCTCTCAGGTTATCATTGCCAGCCGTGCTATTAACCAGCCTGAGCTTGAGGACTCCTGACACGGTACCCAGGGGGGGTGATTAGCATGTGTCATATCACTGAGTGCTGCATAAGGTTACTCTCCTTCCCTGTGTAGTTCTCCTGTGAGCAACATTTCAGGCTTGAGTGAAGGCCTTTGACCCTTTCGGCACCATCTTATGGGCTCCCCATCACCGGCAGCAGAAGTTGCCRTGGGGAGGAGGGAAAGGGAGCAATACACTTACTTACTTCACTTTTGGATCTCCTCCTTTAACCCCTGCCTTCTCACCCATTTGCAGGATGGTGGGAAGCAGCTGCTTGAAGGGCTGGCAGGTAACAAGGCTTTGACCGAGTTCGACCTCCGCCTGGCAGAGGTGGGCCAGGAGACCGAGTACCTCATTCACCAAATTGTGTGGGCCAACCGGGAAGCAGCGAGGCTGGGGGCTCCGCAGCACCCCCCTGCCAAACCCCTCTGAAGAAAACGCACCAGRGAGCAATGAGCTTTGCAGGTGCAGTGTTGGAGATACTTTACTTCAAAGGCTTGTTTTTATTCSTATTTCTGAGAAACATTCAACTTGTGGATGCCACTGCAGCCTTTCCCAGATCCCCATCATCCAACCTGTGACTTAATATGAGACAGACATTAGACCTCAAGGGACTGTAGTGGCATCACAGAAGCAACCTGCCTCTGGAGCCGTCTCTCCCACTGCACCCAAGACTAAATCCCACCTCCTGTGGTGTCTCTTACGTGCTCCGGCAGCAAGCTTAGTTCAGGCAACTGGATGTTGTTCCACTTGTAAAGCAGCTAAGGTGAAGTCTCCACCATCTAGATGGTCYAGTCCAGACCTAACCTTCAGGGCAGGCAGCTCTTTCAGGTTTTTTGCCAAGGAGGACATGAGATGCATAGAGGATAGAGGCAATGTTGTTTCTAGTTCCTTGACAGCTTTTTCTGGCTATTGCTCTGCTTAAGGATTTATTCGTTTTTATAGCAAAATCTGTCTGGAGTCTCAGATATGGGTGGTGAAAAGAAAAAAAAAATAAATTCAATAAATCTCTCCACCATGATTTCCTGCTTTGTGCCTTTGATCAGTGCTAGCCTACTTTGCAAACAGGTGAATTCTTTACAACCAGATGCTTACCTTAACTGGTAGTGCTCTTCCGTGCAAACCTGTCAAAAAAATCTGTGTTTTGCATAGCTTCAAGCTAGAGGGGTCCCTGTASGACTGCTGGCCCACACAGCCCACAGGGTTGAAAACAGAGCAGATTCCTTGGGCTCGGAGGAAAACAGAGCAGCTTCCTTCTGCGCCAACGGCTGTGGCCACCTGTGGACAGGAGAGGGCACGTACCTGATTGCCTCGGTCCTTCGACCACCCCGCTTGGGAGAGGTCAGCAGGGAATTAAGCAAGCGGGCTGACCTCCCTCCCCTCCCGCCCTCTGAGCAATGCTGGGGCTTCAGGTGTCTCCCAGCCCTGCCCGGCACCGACCCACCGCTGGCAGCCACCTCAGTGAATCATCTGAAACTTTTATTACACCGATTTGGTTTACAATCTTTGTACTTTGATATTTCCAACAAAAAAGGCAACATTGTGATATACTGTTTGTACATATATAGAGAGACAGACAGAGCTAGATCATATTGACAGAGTTGAAAAGTAAAAACTGTTTCCCAGTGCTCACAAAAGAATTTGTTCGCCACGTACCCGCTTCTGCCTTGCTCTGCCTGATGGATACAGACGCCCRCGGCGCTGCCAGCCGACAGGACCTTTACCTGCGCCGTGTCACCCCTTTATAGAGCAGAAAGGATGGAGTGGGAGGCTGTCCCCGGCAGCAGTGGCCGTGTGAGGGGTGCTGACAGGGCTCAGGCCCAAGCCCTCGCAGGTTATGTAGCTCCCTTCCCAACTATTTGTGGATGCTCCAGGGGCTACATCCGCAAGAAAATTTAACCAGCGGCAGCAGCTGTGAAACCTCCCCACCCGGGCGTCTCCCACTACTTGTTTCCCATCCTCGAGACCGAGGTATTGAATAGATTTATTTCTTTTTATTTGCATTTACAAAATATTTCCACTGAATGACACACCTGAATGAGATGAGAACTCGTGTTCAGAAACAGCAGAAAAGACCCAGATCAGCAACAGGCCGATGAAGGAACAGCTCCAGCAGCGAGGGTGGGGTGGGGGCTTAATGGGGGTGGTCTGGTCCTGGGCAAGCCTGCCTGTAGCTCCAAGTACAGGGCTGCATCTGATCAGCCAGTTGTGCAATGAAAGCTCGTGCTGGGAGGGCAGCGATGAGATCCCTCAGACATGCTAGCAGACACATGAGGAGGAATTGGCCACCAGAGCCAGTGAGATACAGGGATGGAAGGAAAAGGGCTTGGGAAAACGTATCATCACCAGAACAACTGTTGACTTGCTTTCCAGGATACTCACGGCTCCTCTTCCTGCAAATGGCCGAGACTGTTAACACCATCTGAGCACCCTCCAAACCCGCTCCTGGGCTGCCACATGCAGGAATGCCTAGACAGGTAGCTGCTGCCTGGAGAACCCTTTGCCTTTCCTCCCATCAATCTCTTGGCCGAAGAGCAAAGCCCAAACGAAGCAGCCTGCCCCACTTGCCCACACCCAAGACCAACAGTCCACTATCTGCCAGTTTGCAAGGGCTGAAACCATTTCAAACACCATACACRTTGGTAAAAATTAAAACCTTGACAGCAACAGCAGATTGTCTGTGAACACTCTTGTTGGTGGGTCACTTGTCAACTTCAGGTCCAGTTACCGTGGTGTGGGACTGCCTTGCAGAGCAGTAACTAGCAGGTCACTCTGCTGGGAAGGGCATGTGCCAGCACAGGGCCAGTACAGACCCCTTAGCTCTCCCGTGAGATCCATCCTCAAGGAGTACTGCGGGGCTTTGAGGAGGGGGGTCAGCTGTGGGGCCTCCATCTGGAGGAGGGAACGACCTCCGGCACCTTGCCCRGGAGCTGGTCCTCCCTCCTGCCGCCATCCACCGACGCAGCGTGAGCGGCACTTAGTCATAGAGGGACTCCAGCCAAGCTGGGAGCATCCCCCCGCCCGTGGGCCTGCGCCAGACAGATGGGGAAAGACGGGGGGTGGCCAGGAAGTAAAGGAGGGGGAATGACACAAGGGCTTGCACTTGGACTATGCCAGCGGGTGCCCCATCGGGCCGGAGCAGGGGCGCCCGGCTGGCTCCCTTCCGCAGCAGATGGCGAACCCTGCTTCTGCTGCTCTGAGCACAGTGCGCGCAGCAGCAGGAGCCGGTGGCCGGCTTCTCAARCCTGGCAGCTTCTGCTCACCGCGACCCAGGCATCGATTTGCAAGGTGTCACACAGGCATATGTCGTAAACAGGACGGCAGGTTGATTTCGAGCACCAACTGGGGGTGGAGGAGCAGGCTGCCGTGGGGATGGGCAGAGGCTGTGCATGGAAATGATTGCTGCATTCAGCCTCCCTTTGCTCCCACGGAGCTGGATTCGTCCACGCTGAGCTTCTGTCCCTGCCTGCCAGGTACCTGCTGGCCCTCTGCACAGCCAGCCGAGGTGCTGGTGGCTGGGGTTCAACAGCAGGGGGGAAAATGGGGGGGCCCGTGCACTGTCCCCGGGACAGCATAGTAGAGCCATCTCCGGACTGGGTGAGAGCTTGGGCTGGGGCGGGCTCGGAGCATTTCCAGGTCGCCTCTTATAGGGGCGAACTATGAAACTGAATTGGGGAGTAAATGGCACATTTRTAAAACATGGTGCCAAGCACTACTGGCCTGAAACACGCACGGTGCAGGCCATGACCCTGCACCCCAGACAGCTAATGCAAGCTCTCCTGATCACTGGCGACCCACTGCTTTACCCCGTCAGCACCTACACCACCCGTGCCCTGCGTGCAGCAGCCTCCCTCCAAACTCCCTCACCAGCTAGCCCCCGCCAGGCCCACGCACTGCCCTGATGACAGGGMACTTCTGGCTATCCTAGACCTTCTCCTGCTTCTTCCTTTGGTCGCAGTGAAGAGGGATGAAGCCTGAACTCATGCAGCTGGGAAGCCGGGGAGCAGTGCAGAGCCAAGCCCTGCATCGGCTTCCCTATGCAGAGGGGATGGCTCAGAAATGAAGYGTTCCTCCTCCCTACAGGCTATACCTGAAATAGCCAAGCCTGTCAGATCCCCATCCCCRGCTGTGATGGATTAGCCTCTCCAAGGCACAAGGCAATTTATTCATTAGTGACATTTACACCTTGTGGCTGCATTAGCCATTGCGGTTTGGTGACACGTGCTCGAGCTGTCAGTGCTGGGCTTGGAGGCAACATCGTTGCTCTAACAATGCAGCGAGGCCTGGCCTGGGCACCTCAGCTTGGAAATACCCCCTGCCTGTCTCCTCGGCCACAGCATGTGCAGCCTGCTTTGAAAGCCTAYTTTGCTCCCGGGCTTCTCCATCAAATGCCCCGCTCCCTCTGTTTCACTCCCACCTTCCCGGCCTCGCAGCAGCACTCCTCCAGCACCTCAGCCTCCTGCCTTGTCTTGCCTTGTGTCTCCCTTGTGCAAAAAACACAACACATCTGCAAAGCCTGTTCTCATACAGCCTCTCCACCCCACACATCTTGTTCAGCCCACAGCAAAGCTGCCCTCGGTCCCAGCGGAGAAGCACAGAGCCCGTGTTCGGAGACTCCTCCAGCAGACACGCTGCTTTCACCGTAACGCCATCCCCTGGTCCCGCACCACCACAGGAACCGACCTGCCTCTCCTCCCCAGGGACAGCACTGGGGCACTGGAGATCAGGATCACCAAAATGTCAAGGGTTTCTGTTTTCTAATTTCAGTCTGTCGAACKTACCCTGTCTACAAAGGCTCAGAGAAGTGCTGTGAAATTCTCTGGGAAAGCATAAAGTGATGCAAAAGTGAGGCCAGGATGTGCTGCAATGCTCTGCAGGCCATGCTGTCTCTCCACCAAGCAAGCAGGAGGCACGCCAGGGCAGGGAGCATTGTTGGAAGGCCGTGCACAGGCAAACCAGCAGGTTATGGTGAGGTCTGGCCACCGGCACGCCTGAGGTCATCACACGTCCACTGGCGTTTCACAGCCAGCCCACGCGCCTAGCAGGGAGGGGGCTGAAATGATGCGAATGCACGGCCTCGGAGGCGTCCAGGGGAGAGGGGTGCTTTGGCTAGCTCAGAGGAATGACAATTTGCACACCAGGCTTGGGGAGGGTGAGAAGAGCTGGAGAGCATTGGCCAGGGAGCAGATCCAGCAGCTCTCCCGTTTCAGGCAGCCAGCAAGGGATTAGCCTGTTCTCAAACACAGCTTGCTCCATGCTTTTATCCCTGCTCCCTGCCACTCGCTGCAGCAAATGTGACACTTCACACCATCTCCTCACAAAAACCAGGTCAGGAGTTTCCTCTCACGAGGAACAAGCAACGCTCTGTCACCTTGCAAAGCCCTCGCCACAAGGACGGATGGGCGACACCAGACCAAAGCCACAAGCACCGACCCTCTGCAAGGCCGCGGGTCCCGGCCGTGCACACGAGCACGCAGCAGCACGCCCTGCCACACACACAGGCTTGGGTGGGCGACCAGGTCACACCTCCAGGGGCAGAGGAAGACTTTAAACTCCAGCCTCCGTTCCTGATCAGCCCACCCCACTGGGAAGCCATGGGGCCACCATCCCAATCTTCCTTGAGCATTTTTTTTCCACCAGCACTGCGCATTTCTAACAGAGCTGGCTGAAGCGGAATGTTTAAACCCACCTCATCGTCAAAAATTAAATCTTTTAAGCAAGGAACAGCAACCTGAAACACTCCTCACAACTGTTAAGGGCTTTTAGTCTTGYTTCAGCTTGAAAAAGCCGTCGGCATTTCCAAAGTGAAATCCTGTTATTTTTGGGGTCTAGTTGTCATGGCTTTATTCCCCATCAGCTGAAGGGTGCTGTGCACGCTACTTTGTCAGACGCTCTGTTACTTTCCTTCCCCTCCGCTCAGCCCCCCCRGACAGGCTCTCCCTGGGAGGGCAGGTGCAGCACAAACAGAGCCCACCAGCTTCTGGCTGGGCTGAGCCRGAGGTGATGTCTGCTTTCAGCTGATCCTCTCTCTGCATCTGCTTCTGGAGATGTGTATAGACTCGGGCTTGGGCTTCTCCAAACCTTTTCACCCTGACCGGTTCACGGGCTGCCATCCAAAGTCCGAATTCATGATGCGGCAGCTGGCGGCGCTGCTAATGGACATTGGGACCATGGGACTGATACAAAATACTAAGTCATCTCACCACATTCTAGCTAGGCTTTTTCTTTCACTAATGTGAGTAGCTAAGATTGCAGAAGCAGCTTGTGCTGATGGAGAGTGAAAGAACCTCGTGTGTCTGTGTGTGAAGTCACTTTGCTCTACAAAGTCTGCTAAATTATAATCACAGTAGGTGATCCATCCATTCCCGAAGTTCAAAGGACTGGGGAGGGTTCAGGATGGGCACCAATTTCTCACAAGCTTCATTTCCCCAAATGAATTTTACAAAAACCAAACAAACGAATGAAAAGCCCCAACAAAAACAGTCTTCCTTGGGAGGAGGGGAGGAATAAAACCCACTTAGCTTTCCAGCAGCCGCTGTGCTTATTCTCAGTGCTGGATGGCCACACCRCACATTGTAACGGGCTCCTGAAAACTCGGCAGCTTCTGGAAGTGTTGCATAGGTGGATGATGTACCTGTTAGTAGAGCCTGGTTATGAGCTGCAGGAAGAGGAGCTTGCTGAACTCCACAAAGAAACTGCCTCCCCCAAGACAGACAGACGAGGTGAGGAGRGAAGAAGGAAGGGGAGGCCATGAGGCCATGGGTCTTGCAGGTTCAGTTCTGTCCTTGGGACCTCTTTTACCTCGTGTGCAGAAAGGCTACGGTCCTGTGGGAGAAGGCTCCTCTCCCAGTGCGGTGGAGGTCAATTTGCTTGTTAGCTTGCTTTTGAGGGAGCTGGCGAGATTGCATCCATGGGCATAGCATTTCCCTTGACGGAGCAGCTGTGATGGAGGCAGTAGAGCAGAACAATTCAACCCACTGCTTGCAGAGACAGTAGATATTCAACATTCATTCATGTTGGCCAAGTCCCAACACAAACTGTATGCATCAAAGCAACAGTGTGACAGATCAATTTGTCTGGACTCAAGGACAGGCCATGCTGAGGAGTTGCTAAGCCAAGCTCATGTTGGTATAGTACCACTGGCTTCAATAAAATTACACTAGGAATGAACATAGCCCATTAACTTCTACCTGAAATGTGACTAAGCCCCTTACCCCTTTTTCCAGAATGCCCATGGGGAAAAGAGCCCTAGGCAGGCTCAGCCCTAAGTCCCCACTGGGCTCCCAGGTCCRATGAACCAGCCTTTGGTGCCCCCGCATACCTGGCTCAGTGGAGACTCTAGGCCCMCGTGCATCGCAGGAGGAGTATTACCAAATAGAGCTAACACTTAAACCTTGACCCATTTCTGAGATTATATGGAYCCAGATCGTATTCATACAGACCTTATTCTAACCACTGAATATGAATGAAACATGATTAGAAGTACATAGCACAAATTGAGACTTATAGCTCTTTGGTAACACAACTTCTTGGTGGTGGTTTAGTATTTCAGATCCATGCCCTACAGCTACTGCAGCAGAGTAGGAGCACATTGCAGCAAGGTCGTACCCTGCTAAAAGTAAGGCAGCACCCTGGTGATATTAGGACTGAAGCCATGGTTGGAAAGGCTGGAGAAAGAGCTTAAAAGATATTATTCTTCCCACAGGTTAATCAGTAGGCAATGATTTACTGGCATCAGACGCTACCTACCTTTCTTAAATTTCCACTTAATAAACCTCTTCCTGCAGTCCCCTCTTCACGGGCATCCATCAGAGTTACTGAACAGCTCTGCAGCCTCTCCAGCATGAGTGAAGAGACAACARAGAGGGCAGGGATGGGCTGGGTCTCTAACACGTGCATTTTATGGGGAGCRGAAAGGGAGGGGGGTGTGCTTGTTTAAAATCAATAAAACAGCAGCTTCCCCAGMACTAATCCTGAGTATTTGCCTGGTGTGTGACTCTGGAAGGCTTGGCATTGGCCATAAGATGAGATTCCCTCTCCTTGTCCTAACAAACATCCCTACGGTTGCTCAACCTGAAAGTCCTCTCTGAAATCTCCCTCCTTGGTGTGGTCTGCATGACATGCAGTGGGCTCAAGAAGTACCACCAGCCTGGTTGGTGTCACCGCCTGGTTCTGCATGAACAAAGACCTGGGCACTATCTGGGAAACTTCCAGCATGTGCTGAAAGATGGATAAATGGGTGGCGATGTGTCTTGAAGATCAGCTAATCCAGAGCTTCTCACAAGCTCATTCTCTCTCTTTTTCTAGTTCAGTAAAGCTGGAGAGCTTTTAAGTACCCGGCAAGTATACTGGCACCGACGGAAAACACCAAATAGCCCAAACTTATTGCCCAGCCTTGCAGCAGCGAGGACTAGCTCTCTTCTAGGGATGCATTAACGCCATGAAGTGCCAGGAAGAGGAGCTGGCAGCATTCCCGCTTCACTCGTCCCGGTATGAGAGGAAAGCCTGCTGACAAGTGCAATGCTGAGCCTGACTCTCGGCCCATGGAAAGCTGCAACGGCTGAATGACGTATGGAAAAAAAAAAGCCGTCTGCCTGCRGAGATCCTCTGGTTATTGCCCCCTTGTACTGACAAGCACCTGGCTTTCACCTTCCCAAAGGGTGATGCAGGCTGTCCTGCCTTCCTTGTGTAAGGGGCCAGCAGCTCTGTGTAATTCACTCACTTTGAAGGGATCTTCTGCACCAGAAATGAGGACACAGCCAGCCTGACAGACGAAGGCATTGTTTGCACTTTTGGCCCTCTCCTCTCACCCAGGCCAGGCTCAGAGCAGGAAGGATAGACTCGCTACACAGGGAAAACTTCTGCACCATCACGCAAGCCATKGTTTGCCCAGTAAGATCCTGGGGGAGAGAAGACACTGGGATTGGTGAAAGGAAGGCTGCAGAGACYAGATAACGCCTGCTTGTGTCAGGAAGGCCATGGGGAAAAGGAGCAGAGCCAATTAAACTCACCAGTCAGTGGAGGAGAAGTAATGGGATTAAGATTCAGCAGGGAGAATTCAGGTTAGATATAAGGGAGCAGGCTATCATGAGAGGAGCAGACTGGGCCATCGACTGAGCTGCCAAAGGAATCGTCATCACCGAGACAGATACGGCAGAGAGCAGACACAATCTGCAGGAAGAGCAGGCGCCTGACTGCCGCTCAGCCTGGAGCTGTGGCGGGTGGATGTCCGTGTGCTGGGGGAGATGGGACCACTCCATCACAGAGAGGCTGTGCGCCAGAACAAGGCTTTGGATATCTGTGCTGATAACCTRAGCTGCAAGGAGAATTAAATCAGCTGCCCTTTGCCCAGGGCACTAGGGTCCTTTGCCAACACTTACGAGGAAACCTACACATGGACACCCCTTCTGCTGGCTGCGTCCCATGTTGGGGGTGGGAGGGGAGAGCCCAGTTGCCTGACATGAACTTCCCTGCCTGGCTAGACGTGCTGCCCTGCCATTGCAGGCAGGGAGAAGGAGAGGGAGCACAACCCCAGTTTCAGTCTGTCCTCTTCAGCTCCACCACTTCTCTGCCAAGCCACCAGGCAGCTCCTGTCCCTCCTGCCCAGTTCTGCTCCCCTCCCATRCTCAAGCATGTCATCCTCCTTTCCTGAACCTAAGACAGGGCAGGAAGGTCTCCAACCTGGCAAGAATGGAGTAGGCTGGACCAGGGGGGCAGCTCCACCAGGTGCAGTGGGGTAGGAGGGCCAAGAATATGAGGATCTCTGAGAAATCCTGGTCTGCAGCGGAGAGCACTGGTAAGAGAGGTCCCACTTCTCCTCAGGGTGCTGTGGGTCTGGCATGGCCACAGACCATGGCACTGGGACTATGTCTGGGACCTGGCTGTGGCTGGCACTACGGGCATGAGGAAGGTGTTCAGCAGCAGGAAGACTCTGCATGGATCCTGCAGGCCAGAGCAGCAGCCATGCCTCAAAGATAGGTGTATCCACCTGGATAGACCACCTCCAGAATAAGATTTCATGGGTGAAAATGGGGCCAGAAGAATGAACTGAGGCGATATCTCATGAAGAGGCCTAGAAAGAGCCAAGGACAAGGTGCCTGACAGCAGAACTCTGCTGCAGGTGCTAAAGGACGGGGGCACAGAGACCTTACTAACCTGTCCCTATTCTGAGGACTGTCTTTGCCCCAGGGAGCTAAAAGGCCTGCCAAACCTTTGATAAATYCATCTGTCCAAGGCACCTTGGAGGCTGGAGATAGAAAGACGAGCCATCACAGCCTAATTTAAGCAATGTGTAAGAGATTTCAAAGAGAATATGTTGGGAAGGACAAGACCACGATCCTCACTAATGACCCATTGAAGCTCCACTCACTGAACGTCTCCTGATTCACCAGGACATACAAGCACACACCATTATCTCCCTAGAGTCACAAGGACCCGCACCATTGGCCTTGGCTTACATTAGGCCCTTGGAGAGAGAAGCACAAGCGCACAGCAAGCCAAATGTCATCACTAAGCAACAAAATCCCAGGGCAGCCAAGGGGGCTGTAGCCRCTTTCACCCAGTCTGAATCTGTGCCAATAATGATGAGAACAAAATGCGGAAAAGGACGTGTCCACACTGGAGACCTTATGTTTCCCTGTTCTCAAAGGGACCCCCTTATTTAAGCCAAGATCTAGCTATGGTAGTGATAGTAARGGCAGATTACAAGACAGAATCATAACGGAGTGGGACTTTAAGGGCCTTTCTGTTCAAACCACCATTGTTTGGAGCCTAGCACTTGAGATCCAAGAGAACAAGGGCAAGAGACACTTACCAGCACATGCAAGGCACAAACAGCAGAACAGACCACTCGGGGGGCCAAGCCAAGCAGAGCCTTACAATTCTCACAGGTGCTGACTGCTCCAGGCTTGCCAKCAAGAGGTGATTTTCAAAAGAGGACTGATGTGGTGGAAGGGTGCATTTGCAGCCTCCCCAAAACCTGGGAGGAAACAGTACAGCAGCATGACTAGAGAAACAGACCCTTCATTAATAAGTTGGCAGGAGGAAGACCGGCTGAACTAAATAAAATGCCTTACTGATGCTGTTACATCTTGCCCTTCTGCAATGGAYGCAGAGGCAGACCCCAAGCTTGAATGCCCAGGTGCTAATGGACTTGCTCTTGTCACCCAAGACCTCCTGTTCTCAGCCGTTTTTTGCCCCAGTGGATGAGGGAAGCGTGGTGAGGCTGAGGAGCAGTGCTGTCTGGAGAAATCGCTGGCTGATTTGGCATGCACTCCCCCAAAGAGCTGACTGAAAAGGAGACAGCTTTTCTGAGAACAGGGACACAAGAGATCTGGGGATGTGTTGACGGAGAAGGAAAAACTGGGTGTCTGCATGCTGCAGCCACTGATGCAGCTTCAGTGACATGAAGGCTCCTTGCCCAACATCACCGAGACCCTTTCCAGCAGGATAGAAGGGGCAGCACAGAGCTCAGAGCAGGCCAACCTGCCCTGACAAGAGCAAGGCAGAGGAACCCAGGGGCTAATGGGCTACACAGAAGCCACATCACTTCTCACAGCTTGACACCTTTCTGCAAAAACCTCTGTAGCGCAAACCACTTGGTTTTAAGCAGGTTCCCCTCTAACGTATACCCAGCCTCTGTTCTGTAGAGCATCCCTCACGGCAGATGCCTCCCTGCCTCCCAACTGTGGGTCCTGCACCCATGGTGGGGCCCCACAGAAGGGGAATTCCTTTGCTCCTCATTTCCCCAGCCCAGGTTCCTGACGCTCCAGCATGCTTTTGCATTTCCCCCCCCCAGCCCCTCAAAGCTCTCTGCCAAAACCAGGCTACCTCTGAGCCTGCAGCTCAGAGTCTGCAGCCAGCGCCCAGCCCGATCTCATACAAAATTCACTCTTGCAGACATGCACCAACCTGCTGCTCTATTATCAATACGTGAACTGCAGCTGAACCTACCAGAGCCTTCCTTGATGCTTGTCTGAACCGATTAGGACACACTTCAAAGCCAGGAAGGCACCCCAGCCGCTTGACGTGCTGCCTATTACCACGATGCCTGTCCCAGTGCCATCCTCTCCCTCTTCCCCAGCTCACCGGGGGCCTCCCGTTTTCTCTTTCCAGCTGAGCCCTCCTCCAGCAAGCAGATCAGTAGCGCCGCAGATCTCCGCTCCATCTGGGTTTGCACATTCATCCCTTCGCCGGTGCTGCCTGCCTGCCTGCCGTAATCCCAAACCGAAAGCCCTTTACCTAGGGGATGCTGACTCTCAGAGCTGGCGTGCGGAGGCTTTGTCAGGAGCCAAGCCTGGGATCCYCCGGAGGCGGTGCCATTCCCAGCAGTGAGAACAGAGTAACAGTCGAAGCATGGTCTAAAAAATAGAGTGGGGAAGGTGGGGAACAGTCGGGGAGGAAGGGGAAGAGCTGGATTCGTGGCTTTCAGACTTTGCTCTAAACTGCCGCTCAGCTCCACGTGCCTGGATGCCCCAGACCTTTAGGCACAGGCAGTTACACGCTGCTCCCAAAGGGCCCGTTCCCCTCCACCCTGCGAGGGGTCTCGCTCCAGCGTGGGCAGCGGGGTGGGCAGAGGTGCAGCAGGGCGCTTTCTGGTGGCTGCTGGTTCCTCGGAGCACAAGCCAGCCTGGAGGCAGGGCTGGGAGCCAAAGCACCCCCTCCCTGCACCAGGCCTGTCTTTTTATTCCCCCCTTTGGATCTTGATGCCATGAATTACGGTTTTGGGGTTGGTTTGGTTGGTTGGGGTTTTTTTTTTGCATGTGGTGGTAGGTCTAGAGTTCTGTGCTATGTCAGGGGGAGCATCAGCACTCACCCCTGCGGGAGGTCAGAGCCACGGCAGGGGGAGGTTTCGCTGTCTGCCGGAGTGAGATGCCATGTCCGCTCCATCTTGATGTCCTCCTGGGCCATCTCCCTCCCCTGCGCTCCTCTCCCCAAATCCTGCGCTGGCTTAGGCCAGGTAACGGACAATGAGATCTCACCGCCCTCTGCTTTCACAGTGAGGTCTCCACGCAGGACCCATTGCGGTGGAGGTGACGGTGGTCGTGGTTCAGGCAGCCTTCATTGCGGTGCACGATGAGGATGGGGAAGTAGAGGGCGTCCTGGTAAGGAGGGGGGTCTTCCTCCTCCACAGTCACCTGGCTGGAGAGGCGGGTCTGCTCGGTGGGACAGCTCTGCTCGTTCAGGCTCCCGCTCCGGCTCTGCCAGAGGCAGCTGCGTCGTGAGCCGTACAGGCGACCCAGGGAGAACCGGCTGCTGCTGAAGGGGATCCTGGGGCTGCCATTGCAGATGCTCAGGGCACTGCGGGAGAAGATGGAGGAGCTGCTTATAGTCCTGTGGCACCGATCGCAGTTCTGCCGGTAGCCCCCGTACCGGCAAGCGGAGTAGCTGGTGCAGCTGGAGAGCCCCACCAAGTCCATCAGGACTGCTTCTGAGTAGCTGGGCACCAGCTGCTGGTTGGATCGGATGTGCCACTCCAGCTCAGTGCTGTCCACTGTGTTGACGCGGGGCATCCTCCGGCAGAAGGAGCGCTCCTCGGCTGGCGTCACCGCCACGTAGTCGAACCCAAAGAGTTTCTCCACGTGGTAATGGACATAGGAGGTGCGGTACTCATTTAGCACCCGCAGGGGCCAGGATAGGGTCAGCAGAGCTGCCACCCAGAAGACATAGTGGGATACGTACCAAGGCAGGTTGTCTGGGTCGGAAAAGGCCACCATGTATTCCTTGAAGTCCACATTTTTGAGGTGCATCCCCTCCCTGGCCTCCATGTAGTCATCTAGGCCCTCGTTCTCCGTGAAGAAGCGGGCCCGCTGGGTCAGATAGGAGTTCTCCGACTCCACGTTGGCAAAGCTGAAACACTTGGTGAAGCGGAGCCGTGTGGCTGGGTAGCTCTCCAAGTCAATGAGGTCCTTGGAGATGTCCTTAACTCCACAATTGGAATAATCAAACTCGGCCTCTGCCACGTGGGTGTTGACCCGCTCATGATACACTTGGGTGGTGGTGTAGGCATCCCCATTGCGGTAGCGGGTAACCTGCCGGGTCCTGCGGACGTAGTGGTAGCTGATGGCCTTCCACCAGATGCAGGGGGTCGCCTGCTGCATCCGCTGCACACGCTCGTGGACGCTCTCCACGTCCACTTTGTACTGCAGCTCGTTGCGGGTGTAGCAGTGCCAGCACTCCACCAGGTACACCACGTAGAGCATCACCAGGAAGGCCAAGGGGATGTAGACGTAGCCATTGGAACAGGGGCTGTCGTGGTACATCATGGACTTGCCCTTGTAAGCGCTGTCAAAGGTCAGCCGGGTCACCTTGGTGACGTGGCACCAGGTCATGGCTCCCATGCAGCCGTACATGAGGAGGGACAGCAGCAGGCATTTCCAGTGGGACTCTCGGCACAGGGACTTGCTGAGAGACTGCTTCACCGGCCGCTGCTGCTCCGGGGGACCGGGAGAAGGGGAGAGAAAACAAGAGAGGAGTCAGCAGGCTGCAGCGGCAGGGGAAAGGGGAGCAGGCAGCAGGGTGCCGTGGGGGCACCTGTAGCTCTGTGAATGGGGACAAAACGGCAGATGCCGTAGGGCTCCTAGCCTCGGCGGGCAGGCCGGAGGCCGGGATCTCTCCCAGGATGACAGTCCCGCAGCATGGGCAGCTGTCACCCCCGCTTCCCTTCGCGGTGCTCTGCCCCTCCTTGGGAGATGGCCAGAGCCTAACTGGACTGGGCTTCTTCATCCCCCTTCTTCAATGGGGAGTAACCCCCACCACTGCCATGTCCCGGGGAGGGGTACTGAAGCACAGCAAGATGGAGGCTGGGGGATCTCCCCCACATACCTCGGCTTCTGCACCCATCCCACCAGCGCAGGCAGCTCCAACTGATGGGTCATCCCACCGGAACACCTCACCACAGCTCATCCCACCGCACCTCTCACCGCTCACACACGAGTCTCTCCCCCTCTCCCAGTAACAACCCACAGCAACATTCAGATTTCTCCTACCAGGGCAGCACAAGCGGCCTGGGGTGCCTGTAAGGCAGAGAAACAGACCTTCTGCAGCTGGGAAGGTCTCTGTTTGGTAATGGGGCTTCCCACCACAACACTTGGCAGCCCAAGGGGCTCTGAAGTGCTTCTCAAGTGCTTTACAAACCACACAAACGGGAAAGTACTTTTCCGTGACTGAAACACAGCCACTTTTGGTGGGAGAGAAAGTGAATATGGAATAACATCCTAAAAGGTGTTCAGGCTGGAAGAGAAGAGTACCCTACCTATCTGCAGCAGCAGGGAGGGCGAGCGGTGGGCCACAGCCACCAGCAAATGTACCTGCCTGCACTGGAATTTGGCTGTGATAGCCCACACTTCTGGAAGAACGGCTCTCAGGTCTTTCATGGTGAGGAAAGGGCAGGATTTCAGCAACAGGACTTTTAAAAGAGATGGCACTGGTGCCTTCACCATAGGAACCGTGCAGGGTTTCACAAAGACTCAGGAAAAACCCCCACTTAAGGAAACCTCTGTCACTCTCTGCAACACCCTGAAGTCTCAAGTATGGATCCAGCTTGGTCAGTGAGACCTGACAGCATCACACCCAAAGCGAGAACAGGCAAAGAGGTTATTTGCTTTCTTACACAAAAGACTTCATCCAGCACAAATACCATCCACCCCAGCAATCTCGAAAGGTGTGACTTGAAAGAGGGGGGCAAGAACCCCAGCTGTGTGCAGATGCCACTAAACTCACTAAGAGGCTTTCAGCTTTTCTTTCCCTCCCCAACTGCACTCAGCACGGCTCCTGAGCTCACCTCTGCCGTTGTAGGGGCTAACACCAGCTGTAATGACACCACTCAGGGCAGTGAAGTCCAAGCCTGACCCCATCCCTCCTCCATTCCTGAGCGCACTGGGCTGGAGAGGTCTTTCATCCAGGGGTCCCAAAGAGCTTAATGGGCTCATGCTGCTAGAAAGCAGGGGGTCACTYTCACTCTTGCATGAGAAGGGAAATTAAAGCAGGAACCAGAGGTCACAATGTCACTGGCAGGTCTAGGGACAGATCCGGGCCTATTCTTTCCTCTAAGAATCCCCCTTGCTCTCCCTGAAGAGCCCCTCAGCCCTGGCTTGGTCCCCTAGGGTCCCACATGCTAATCTTTCCTCCCTACACCTTGCCGAAGCCTGGTCCACCCCATGCCACTGGGACTTCTGCCACTGCGATTAGCAGGGCTGGATCCGGCCCAAATCTCCAACAGAGGTTTCTCTCCTGGAGGCAGGGAGCTTCCCTTCCCGCCCGCCCAGCAGCCAGCCTGCGATGAGCGGAGCAGGCGGCACATCCAGAGGGGTGGCGAGGGGAATGATGGCACATCCCACTGGGGGTCCCGAGCATCGGTAGTGCTGAGCTCCACTCTTTGGGGCAACTGGCTGAGAGCGAAAGCCAGCGACAGAGACACWGAGCCCAGCAGGGAAGGCAGGTGGAGTAGTGCTGGTCTGCAGACAACAGCGAGGGGCGCGGGGCAGCTCTGCTCAGCAGCTCCGGCACAGACACCTGTGTGCTCCAGTCTTCTCAGTGCGACCCTCCACTGCGGCAGCCTCACGGTCACAGGGCAAGAAAGGAACCCCGGGGTGAGAGAAAAGGGAGCGAGGAGAGGAAGGGGGAGCACCCAGCAGGCAGAGCCGCCTGAGCTGTGCCCTCCCTGCTCAGGTCCACGCTGCAGTTACAAGAGCCTGCCCGGATCCCTCTGCCTTTGCTCAGCTGCAGCACGGCTCTCCCGCCCGGACTGCTGTGCCACTACCCAGGCGGCTGAAGGTTTCCTCTCCCATGGCTGCCTCCTGCATTGCAAATCTTCCCCGGCAGCAGCAGCCCTGGCTGTGAGGCTCTAAGGGGACTGCTCAGCTGAAGGAGGAGCACAGGGGGTCTGAGCAGGAGACGCAAGGCACACGCTAACCCTGGGTGTCTGTGGGGTGAGAGGGCTTGCACAGGAACAGTGCCCTGCTTGGGGGGGATCTGCGAATGGAGCACAAGGAATAAAGCAAAGCATTCAGCTCACTCATTTGACATGTTGGGGAAGGGACAGCAGGGAGGCAGGTCTTCGGCCAGGTCCGTCTCGGAAAAGCAAATTCCACCTCCCAATTGCTCCCCAGCCCATCACATCCTGCACTGCCTGCGTCGTCCTGCTCAGGAGAAGGGCGATGCTGGTTGTCGCCTTGCAGAGATGCAGGCAAGCCCRGCTGCGGTTACCCACCCGGGGCAGGGCGGCAGGGTGTGCGATGCAGCCCAGGCTTGGTTCCAGGAACTGTGTTAGCAGAGCTCTAGTCCATGCATTAGTCTCCTCCTAGGACTACGCAGCATTTAGATACTGCAGCGCTTTTACAGGGTCACGCTAACCCCTGCTGTAAACTGTTTACAACCCAGTTTTGGCCTAGGCTTTTGAGGTAAAACATACACACATCGGCCGCRCTGGTGGGGTTTCTGAAAGCTGATCAAGTGCCAATGACAGGGGATACAACCACAGCAGAGACGGAGGAGGAGCCAGCTGCAGAGTCTAATCCCAGTAGGAACTGCAGCATCCCTGCTCCTCTCCTGGGCTGCAAAGGGCTCACAGGAGCAAACAGCCGGCTCCACGGCTTCCCCCCCCRCAGCAGCAGCTGAATAAGGTTGCCTCCTCTTAACCAGCCTTGGAGAAGTCCAGCACAGCAAACATGCAGATGAAAAAGCTGGGGAAAGGGAAATCCTTTCTGTCCCAGAACAGTGTCACTGAGAGGAGAGCAGGCTCTGATATAAATGCCATCGTCATCTGCCCACTGCAGTCTGATGGAATGAGGCGAAAGGCTTGCCCTACTTCACTGCAAACAGGGTTTCCCTCTATCACCGGGAGCCTCCCCCATTGCTCAGGCTTGAGCACTGGAGAGAGGTAAGCAAATCCGCTATTGCAGGTGCACCCAAACACCTCTGCAGTGCTAGAGGGCAGAACTGGTCCAGCCATGGCTTGGCCATCCCCTTTGTGGGACCTCAGTCACCTCCCTTCTCTGTGCTTCAGTTCACCATGTAGAACACATGGGACAAGCTTTACCAGGTTCCTGGGTGCTAACTGTAACACACATTGGGAAGGGCAAGGGGTAGAGTGTTGCTACAGCCTCCCCTCCCTCATACATTGCGTTTGCCCCTGACGTTGCCCCTGAGGTGAAAGGAGATGGAGTCCCACACCTGTAGCTGGTGCTCTGAGATGGACAGGAAGGGATGGAAGGGATGACTTATGAGCAGCTGTGAAGCAAATGGAGATGCCTGCAATGCACAGGGCAGAGGCAGTAGAAGAGAGGGCCCCCATCACTGCTTGCATTAAACTCCTTTGAGATCTGGTGAATCCTCTTCTCAAAAAAGCCTTGAGGGGATAAACCTGCCCAGAGCCCCGGTCGCCAAGCACATGGGCCAAAATATCTTCATCGCCCCTACAACCTTGACCCTGCAACTTTGAACACTAAACAACTCCAGAAATCCTTCAAGCTCTACAAAGCTCCTCTCTGAAACAGCCTATTCCTGGCCCCATCTACCATCGCTCCATTTAACAAATGTTCCCACGTCCTCACCTCCCGCGCCTCTTACCTGCTTCTCCCTGCAGAGACTAGCCTGAAATCTCCAATTCACCCCCAGAACACTAAGCCCTTACTTTACAAGATGCCCCGGGGTTCACAGGGTTAGGCGTCCTAGACAGCCCTCTACGGGGCTGAAAAAACAAATCAAGAGCCCCAGAGCAGCAGCCTGAAGGCCCAGGGAGCTCCTGAGTGCSAGGCTGTGGCAGCAGCCTGCAGGGGACTCCAGTGGGACTCTTGAGCATCAGTTTCCATGGCTCTGCCCTGCCGATTTGCTTACATCATGCAACAAATGAATAAGTCCTGTCCCCTTTGACCTCAAATCCACAGAACAAGGCAGGTGGGGAGGATCCAGTCATTTCTAGGAACTGCCACCATCTTCCAAGGTCGCGGACAGACATCGTCAACTCCTGGTCAGGATGGTCCCAGCAAACCCCCACATCACATCCCACATGCCTACCGCCCAGATTCAGGAACTACCTGCCTAGAAGAAAGAGCTGGCTCAGCCCCAGGCTGGCAGCGTTGCCAACTGCAGAGGAAAGGGGAAGGCTGAGCATCTAGGAGCCAGGGAACCCTGCCAGTAGTCAGCTCCTGCAACAGTACCAAGGTCTCCATTTCACACGGCAACTTGGAGGAGGACTGGTTCCCTCCATCGGATCCCACCTGAGTAGCAGGACAAGGACATTTTTTCGCTTGTTCCCAGGCTGAAGAGCTTGTCCCTTGGCATTTCATACCCTCCAAGGTGGAAATGCATAGCTGAGTGAGATTCAGCTCACCACCATTAAGTGAAGGTGTATGCATGTGATGCCAACAGGGAACAAGGGCTCAGCCAGCCTGCTACAGCCAGCTCTGGCCAGTGGCTCTTGCTACTTGCCTTGCTGGAACAAGCTGAGCAGCACCTGAAGTCTTGCATGGCTCCAAGGTACCCAAGACATGTCAAGATGAGGCACCTTCAAACAGGACAGAGCTCATTTCCCATCTGCCAGTCTCCCAGACATCTCCTCTGGCTCCCTGCCAGCCCTGGCCAATGGACCCTTACAGGTGGGATTCAGTCACATTCCCAGGATGCTCAGCAATGTTGGCAGCAGCAGTTGGTCCTGATGGAAATGAGGACATCACACTGCCTTACACAGGCACTATAGGGGAGCAGGAAGACCCTTCCCTCCTGATATTTCTGAAGACAAGAGGATTGCCCTAGGTCATGAATCCAAGCTCCCCACTAAGGTCTCTCCTCATTGCATCAGATGAGACACCAGCAAGCATGGCACTGTCAGGAGAGGCTGTAGCTTCCCTCTCTTCCACCAGCTGCTTCATACAAGTCTGTGATAGCTTCTGGCCGCGGGAAGCGTGCCCTTAGCCTAAACAGTGCAGGTCATGGACTGCAGCCCTTCTGCCTGCTCCCACGGGGTAAGATTATACTGACACCCTAGTTGGCAGCCACCGCGGAGCAATCAAATCCCAGACGATCTTCTCGTAATCCCAGTGAGGCAGGGGACACTGTAGGCAAGGGAAACTCACCCGGGCACTGCCCCTGCTACGCTTCTTTCATCCAAACTGGCTCTTGCTTTGGCATCTCTCAAAAGCCACTGTGCTCTCTTGAACGTAGCACCAGCACTGCCAGGGCACTGTGGGCAAGAGACCATGTCCCAGCGTGGCACAAGCATGCCCTCAAGCTAAAAAGGAGCCTCACGGTTTAGCTTCACTGGTCAGGATCTGTTTGGAGAGCCTGGGCTCATGGCCCCAGRGGTTGCTGAATGGAAGCAGGAACAGAGGAACAGCCGCAGAGCAGAGTATACGGTATTTGTAYAGCTTCCCAGTCCTTGAACTTCAGCATTCCTCTCCCGCAATTATTTATATCTAAATATAAGTCTGTATATATAGAATAAAGGTGTACAGGCATGCATGTTCTGCTAAGCCAAGGAGGCAGAGAATACCAGAATTATGCAGCACTTGCTAACTGCAGCTCCTCTCCTAACGGCAGAGGACAAGTGATGTGCCAGCTTCCGAGCAACCCCCCAAGCTGCCCTTTGAGCTGTGGTCTCACCAGCGAGGACAACCCACCACGCCAGGAGAATGCTGCCCTTCCTATGCTGCCTAGCTGCCCTCCATGGGCCGCCAGCCCCATAGCATAAGGTGGGTCTTGCTAGTCAGTGCAGTTGCTTTCTCTCCTCTTGGGAAGCCCAAGCAGAAAGCAGGATCCATGGGGGCAGACAAAGGGGCTCACACACCTGCCTCCCTGTGCTGCTCCCTATGCACAGAGCACCCTGCTCCTGACGCTTTTTGGCGTCTGCTGCCTGGATGCTAGAGAAGTCATCAGCTCGGGGGGAGGACTGCAGCATACCTGAGGCAAGGCTGTGCTGGTACCTGGCCTGCCCCAGCCTGCACCTTCTGCTCTCCCCTGCCTACCTCCAGCTGAGAGCAGCCACCAGCGACAACCCCAGGATTCAGCATGTCCCCAAGCCTTCTCCGCTGCTGCCCGCCACGTCTTCCCTCGCAGTGACCCAGGCAGCTGCRCCACCTCCTGCACCCCCCAAGTCAGAGCGTGGGAAGGGGGGTCTCCATATCCATTTCTCCCAGGCATAACAACCTCTTCCCATTGCAGTAAGCCCTAGCAGCGCCCCGCGCTTCTCTTTTGTGATTCTCTCCCTTCCTCCTACACCCCAGCCACCCCCGGCCCTGGCCCCATCCCCGGACGGCGCTGGCTGCTGCGCCCCGTCCAGCCCCGGAGGTACGGCGGCGAGCCCGAGGTGTCGGGCGAGCGATGGGGACGGGCAGCCTGCCGGCGGCGGGGACCGACCGGCGGGTTTCCTCAACCCCCTCCCCCCGCCGGCCCGCACCGCAGCCCCGGGGCCGGAGGAGGGGAGAGGGGCTCCGGCGAGGGGGTCCGTACCTGTGCGGGCAAAGCCCGTCCCGGCCCGCGGCGGGGCGGTCAATGAGCGCGCCATGCAAAGCGGGCGGGGAGGGAGGGTGGTTGGGGGCAGCCCCGGGCGGGGGGGCGGCCGCTCTCCTCACCTCCTCTCGGGCCCCCTCCGCCTCCTCCTCCGGAGGCACCGGCGTGCTGCTGCCTCCCTCGCTGGCGGCGGCCGCCGAGGCCGGGGGGGACATGGCGGCGGCGGCGGCGGGGGCGCCCCGCTGGCGGTGCCTGCGGGCTGGGCAGCCGCATTATCCCGCCCGCCGCCGGGCGCTGCCTCGCCGGTCGCC